>VYZW01024424.1:4034-103625 GCA_013401315.1 Balaeniceps rex | reverse complement strand
AGCGACGGGCGCCTTTCTGCTTGGCTGCTCCAGACCGCGGCAGGCGGGCGGCGCGGAGCCTGCGGGAGGGAGCTCCGGCCGCCGGGGGATGCGCTCCCGGAGCGGCCGGGGGATGCCTGGGCAGCGGGGGGGATGCGCTCCCGGCAGCGGCCTGGGCAGCGGGGCGGGGGGGATGCGCTCCCGGCGGCGGTCCGGCGCGGCCGGGGATGCTGTAGGGGCCGGGGGATGCGGAGGGTCGCGTCTCCCGGCGCAGGCAGGCAGGAGCGCTGCCCCGGCTGCGGGGGTGCCGGAGGGGCGGCAGGTGCCGTCCCGGGGTGCCGAAGGGCCCCCCGCGCTGCCCGGAGCAGCCCGCCTGCACCGCCCGGCAGGCATGGCTGGGAAGTTTGGGATCGGCAGGGAGGCAGTTTTTTGCACCCCCAGTTGAAATAGCAGCCCATCGTTGCTATGCTTTGAGAATAAGGAGTCCTTGGCGCAATTGCTTCGGCTAACTCGGTCAGCCGGGAGATTTTCTTTTAACCGCGTACAAGTCAACCAAAAAGGAACGGAGGAATAGAAGAAAATCTGCGTAGTCCAAAGTGGTAGGTTTTTCTTGCCCAGTTTAGCAGTGCCCTGGTGTAATCTCCCTGCATGTGCTTATGCTTTAAATCAATTAGGCAGCAACCTAATGATAACTTAATAATGACTCTCCCAGTTTTAAACATAGTGACTCCTGAAGTGGGGCTGTGCGCTTTAGGATGCAAATGAAACCAGCAGGGATTTGGACGATTCCTTGATCTGCTCAAGTTTTCCTTTTGTTGTCAATACCAATTAGAACTCAGTGGTTTTGCAGCCTGTCTTTGTGCCGTTTTTTTATAAACAGGGAGATACACACATGCAGTTTTACGGACATATGTCATCTACGGATTCATGAGATTGCTGTGGATCCACTAGCACGTACAGAAAATCTAATGTGTTTTCCATTGTCTGACTTGCGCTCCTTATGTCTGTCAGTGATCTATAGTTACCTATTGAAATCAACGTACAACATACAACGCTTGCAAATGGAGATAGTAGGAGACTGGTGACTTCATGCTCTGCTCGTCTGGAAAAACAGATGTGCATCTTTCAGTGTAGCTAGAGAAAAAAGCATGCTTGATACTATGAGTGAAACTAGTTATTACCTGTACAACAGTGCCATCAAGGCTGACAGTCAGCCCTGGTCTTGCCTAACCGTTAGCTGAGGAACTAGGTCTATGGTTCATATTCTTGCCCAAGAAAACACTAACATTTGACAAAAATGGACCCAAAGCTTCATCATACAAGATAGGGAAGGTTAAACGCGGCGAGCAAGCCAGAGAAAGGGGTAAAATATCCCAACTGCAAAGAGTACTTATTGCAAATATAACCAGCCAGACGGGTAAAACTGTCTCGATACTAAATTCAAGATACTGCAATATAACCCTGTTTGGCAACTCAGCTGTCTGCTGGGAGGGGAACCACTTTCTCGATCTGAAGTAGCAATTAGTGCCCCTGTTCCAGCCTGCTGGAAATACTACAGATAACTCATCATTAAAATTCATATAAGAAGCAAAACGGAAATAAAACCAAACTACTAAGTCCTGCCACAAAGGGCACGCTATGGAACGGCACACAGGTTCAGAAGCGTGAGAGATAGGACCGCATGGCAGAAAGACATTCCCTAAAGGTCACTGCTTCCCAGAAGCTGCTTTTTAACTCAGCATATTACTCTGCAAGTGTGAATGAAAGAGATTATCGAGTTGCCAAGGAGGTACAAACACCCTGTCTCCCAAAGACGTTATTGAGAAGTAGCCTTAGAGTAAAGCCCTTTTGAGTCTTCTCCTGAAACTCTCCCACCCCTGTTTTCTACCCCAAAGCCACAGTTATGACAGGAGACAGAGAATTCAGCGAAACGGGGGATTTCGGATGTGTAGATCCTGCATACAAATACAAGCCAGGCTGATAGTTAAAAGTGGTGACCATCTGTTGGGATGGCTTATGTGAAACAAAGCTCCGAGTTGTCAGATGAGTCTATCAGGCACGTCACAAAATGCCATCGCTGCTGGCATCAGTGGCCTCCCGGCTTCTTGCTAGAGCCGGGGGATTGACTGGGGCAGGGGACAGAGAGGACTCTTGAAGCCAGGGTAAGAGACACAGGGGCTACCTGGAGATCACAAGTGCTGCTTTCAGATGCGGTATTGAGACAGTGCTGAGATCCTGGGGAGCACTCGCATTGCCTAACTTTCAGCTTCTAATTCAGCTCGAGTAACTTCTCGTACCTCACACCCCTACCAACGGATGGGTCAGCTTTTGTCTCTCCAAAACAGAAAGCCTTAATTATTTGATAATACTTCTCCATGCTTACAGTTTATAATGGCAATAAGAGCTCAGATGGCCAGGATGATCCTGGGCTTGCACTGCTGACAGGAGCTGAGGACTGCTGTGTTCATTTTATTTTCCTGGTTCCATGCTACTTTGGGCAAGCCGCTTCCACCCTATGTATGCTAAAATAATCAAAGGTGAAAGCCTAAATATGATTTCCAAGTATTACTGGGTGGTTAGTATAGACTAGCTCAGTTAAGGGTAGAAAATTGTATGAGCCGGGCTGAAACCAAAAGAGGAGGTCATAGGCATTTAGGCTTCAGGTATCAAGTGCAAAACTGCCATGGATCTTTTGTTCAAATCAAGGCATTATTAAATAAGCCTTTATTTGTTCATCTTGCATGTAGTTTATGGGGGACGCGGGGTCACACACGAGTCTAACCGGATCCCCAGTGTCTCAAGACCCTAAACACAAGAAGAGGCTTCCTCTAGAAAGAGATTTCACACAACTATAATCTCCCAGTTTCCCTGAAATGTTGTACCTCATCTCGTTATGGATCTACTGTTAATGGTTGCACCCACAGATCTAATCTGAATGCCAGCCCCTCTCATTATTGTGTGATAATCCCTATATAGGTGCTGATAGTCTTCTGAGAGTAAGTAGAAGGGGAAGCACAATGTAGTTTACAGGCCATTGAAACCACAGGGGATCACTTAAAACTATTATGCATGTACGAGCAATTAAAAAAAAAAAATCTATGCGTACCATGTATCTTTGTAAAATGCTAAACATAGGAAAATTTAGTGATGGACTGCAGTTTCTTTCAGGATGGAAGAAGGCCTTTGACCAAACTTAAATTATTGGCACTAATACAGGGATAAGCAGTTGAAATCCTCTAGCCTACACGGTGCAGAAATCAGAGTGGCTCCAGAATCTGCGCGTTCAGTGATTCACAGTTTTGAAAGTTTCATGTCAGAATTTAAACTCCTCCAAAACATCCTCAAAAACAGAAAGTTAAAATTCTAGTATGAGAAAAAATCCTGCTTTCTTTGTTTAAATGCTGGGTGCGCATATGTGCATGAATATATAAAATTTAAAATATTACTTGAGTTTCTGCATACAACTCTGAATTCAAGCCGCAGCCCTGAGGTACTGTTTTAGAACAGATCCAGACCTAGAAAAATGAAGATAATTTTCTGGCCCCTGTCATTACCCAAACGGGATAAATCGCTGTCCGTAAACAGAACACTTAAATTGGAGGCACCATGCTTTTTTGGTTGCCATGCTCTGTGCGATAGGCATGAGATATGAGCGCTGTTCTTGACAGAGGTGGCAAAGCTTTCCAAAACTAAACTGATGTTCCTTCCCATCATCTCAGCCTGAAAAAGGGGACCATCTTCTACAGACGGGTCCATCATATCGGTTCAGCGTGTAATGCTGTGCTCCCGCGTGGATCTGCTGACGCGAGACATAGTTGCAAACACTTCCCCCTCATAAAAATGGGATAGACAGGAATATTGTACGGTTTACCATGAATCAACTTCACCGCTTCCCCTATGCTACACGTTTCCTCCTTCCTCCCTCCCAGAAAAGACCACCTGGGTTTAACTCTGTGTTCATGGACACGAAGAGGAGTTAATCCACAAAGCTGTACCACATTTCCCCTGGACCTGAATAGAACCCAGCCAGCCTGATTTTGATTTGCTTTCTCAGTAACTATGAGAATTTAGGAGTATTAAGAGTTTCATTATTCTCAAAGAAAAGAAGCTCAGATCCAGTTTACAAACAGTAAAATCTTCTCTTGTGTTTTGAAAATGTTTTCTAGGCTGCTAAAACATGTTTTGCCTAGTAACAGACTTAGCAACATAGCAGTATTCCGGCACAGAAAGGCTGCGAAGTCTCTCATTCCTCTAGGGTTTGAGCTGGATTTGGGAAAATACTGCATGGGAAAAAAGTGCCGCAGATAATCTTTCAATTTTGAAGTGGTTTCTGTTCCTTCACGGCCTTGCCTTCAGGGTATTAGTTTTCTGCAAATAACTCTTGGCTGAAATTCATCCTACTACAAAGGACCAGCCCAAAACGTAGGCATCCCGTAAGTCCCACTTAAGCCCAAGCTTTGGAAGGGTCTTCATGATTCACAGTGACTTGTGTTGGCCTGGGGTGTGGAGGGAAACCCCATCGCAAGTGAAGAAGTTGATGGACAGAAATGTTTCTAGAAGCAGCAGTTTAGAAGGGTACATTGAACGTGGATTTCCAAGTTTATTAACAGCACTGGAGGAAACCTTCAGCTACTGAATAGAAAATCCATGTGCTGTAGCTGCAAGGGCTTAGGCAAAAGGTTCCCCTGATGCTCTGTCTGTGTCCATCATTCAAGACAGTGGGTTTTGGGCTTGGATAGAGCCACTGGACCGTGCAGTAGAGAAACTGTCTAAGCAAAATGCTTCCACATCCAGTACTGCGTATCAGCCATCAAGCCGATGGATGTTTTTAAGTAGGAGCTTGGTAGGAGGTATTTGTGACCTGTTTACACTCTACAAATAGTGAAAGAGGAAGAACTTGGTGGAGGTGCACCCTTTGGCAGATCGCTTGGACAAGACCTGCTGTGACCCTGCCTTTCCATGTGCCTATCGAAGCTTTTGTGAGAAGTTGTGGGGCAGGCAGCTGTTTGCCCATGCCGGGGTTTAACGGATGAGAATCTGCATTGTAACTTGAGCAACAGTTTGAGCAATTAACTGGTCTAGTTCATCTATTGCAATTCCTAGGTTCAGCACGGGGGCCTCTGAACAATTTTGTACATCTGTGCTGGAAGGGATCCAACAGGTCTGCAGTGGAACATGGATACTGCAATTGAGTTAGCAGCTGCCAGGAAGGTGCACTGGAGAAAGGCTTGAGCAAACATACGTTTGGGACTGAGTCCCACGGCTCCTCTGCATATGGATTTTTTTTTTTTTCATTGGCTTTATTGCAGATTTCTGCTGGGGGACGGAGAGATGATTACTGCAGTATTCAGACTGTTATTACGTGCCGGCGGCTCCATTGTGTTTGGTGTGGGGGAGATCTCTATCAGACAGCTCTTTGCTTTAAAGATCTGAAGTGATCAAACATAGAGGGCTCTTTATTTCCACTGTATAGGCTGGAAACTGAGGCACAGAGAAGCTTAGATATGTACGTCAAATCTGTGGTTAGGCTGGCACTTGCGCCTAAATCTGTATCGTTTCAGTCTATTAGCTTAAAAACAAGGCTTAGATATCTGGTCTAAGTAGAACATCTATTTCCATGACTTTGTATAAAATTTTCAAATGGAGAGAGACCTTCTCTTATTAGAGGCTGAAGAAGTCATTCCTGTGATAAGATCACACTCTAAAATGATGATGGCAGCAGTAGCACTCCATATTACCTCAGTGATTCAGGATACTGTATACATAACTGCCATTAATCACATCTGATAGTTGGGAGAAGTGGAACAATCAGACATTCGGGTCTGATACCGACAAAGAAAATGCTTCGGCCATAAACATCAAGAAAATGGTTTAAGGACAGAGCATCCCTATACAAAGATTGCTCGCAGTAGAGCCAAGGTCAGTGAGTCACTGCAATGCTTGCTGCATAAGTGCTAGCTGCCCAGAAGGCAAGTTTGCACATGTTCAGGGGAGAAAAAACGCCCACCTTCACGCACCGTGCTTCACTGGGATCTCATATTTAGTGTCTAAGAGCATCACCATATGCAGCGAGTTCCTGGTTCAGTGGCAAGTCAGCCAGAAGACAGCAATCCCTGGATTTCTGAGATGTGTTTTTCAGGGCTATCTAACTTTGGCAAACACTGTAAGTGATGTCAGAAAGTTTCCTGGTCCCGGAGTACTTAGTTCGTTTTGGTATTAAAATGACATGGTGACAAGAAAACATTTGCTTCTGCTTCTGTCTCTCTGATGATTTTTTTCGTCTGGGAGCAAAGGTCCTGAACTTGATCCTACCCTCTACACTAGGAAGGAGAGGAGCTTCAGAAAGTGCAACCCAGACACGGACAGAGCCTGAAAAATCACTTTGTGCCTTCTGCCTCAAAAACCCAAGCAGTTAATAACTTGATCCTTAGTATGCAATTCCCTTTCAAGCTACGTATCAGTTTCGAGTGATGCAGATACCGGTGTTATCTTTTCCTTTTCTGTCCCTTTTTGTCTCTCATTCATAGACATGATACTACTGTCAGGAGCCAGTATAAATTTACTGATGAGATTCGCAAGACAAAGACTCGCTAGAGAAACACATGATTTCAGATATCCAGCATGGACTATTGGAATGGAGCCTTGTTTGCATAAAATGCTGATTATTCTTCCTCCTTGGCGGCTTGGTGTCAGTGGCAGCATGTTTGCCCGTTTCTGCAGAATTCTGCAGCATTTCGGTGTAAAGCCCTCTGGAAGTTTACCCCTAAATTACTGCTGCCGCTTCGCTATGCAAGAGCCTGTGCCCGAAGGGTGCTGCCAGCCCTCGGGACCTCCTCAATAAATCCACTGACAGAAGTCAGGGGGGGAATTCCGCTCTTTGAAAGAAGATGAGCAAAAGTTTACCAAAAAAAAAAAAAATCTGGTGCTTTTAAATGTCAAGTGCTAACCCTGCTGGCTCCTGATGAGACTTGCATTTTTAAGTCACCTTCGAAAGTGAATCTTAGACTCCCAAGTCTTGCTCACACTTGAAAACGTTGCCCTAGGTTTTAACTGGCGCTCATAGTGGATTCACAGCATGTGCTCTGCAATTGCAAAAAAAGAATAGAGACATCCGTGTGTGTGTCTGTACTGCACCAGTCTAATTATCCTCAACAAGCAGAGTCATCAAAAGAGCTGTAGTTTAGCAGCTGACAGCGTTTTGGATTCCATCGCCGAGACTCGCTGCAGGCTTTGTGCGTTACAATGGGGTGCGCCGTGGCGCCTGTGTCTTACTCACCCCTATATAAACAGACCCGAAAAGAATAGGCCTTGGCTTTGCTTGGCATTATTCTGTCCCCGCCGTATCCTACGCTGCCTGGTCGTGCACAAAGACTGAATCTAGGGAGCGGCGTAAAGTGGAGGGGAAAAAAAAACAACAGCAAGAAATAATAGGATGGGTTGAGGGAATGGCTCAAGTCACCGCAACAAAGCGGCTGACAACCTACATAAACAGTGTCCTAGCCATCTTGTACCTCTTGTCTGTGTTCATAAGACACAGGGGCTGCCCTTGCAAGTCCACTCTCCCAATATTTCTCCTGAAGCTTTGACAAGTCCCAGCAGCAAAAGGCGCTTTTGAAGGTGCTCCTGAAATACCCACAACTCGCACTACGCAGCTAAGAGGTGTTGATCTCGCACACCTAGGGAGCAGGAGCCATCGCTCCTCCGTTCCCAGGGAAGCCTCAGCCTTCCCCCTTTTTTTTTTTTTATTACAAGGATTCCCAAAAGAATAAAGACAGCCACGGAGAGCAGGGTTGCATGTGCAGATATGACAATATCCTGACAGGTATTGTCAGGACCTGAGTGGTTTCTGTCACCCACCAAGCAGCAGCGTAAAATTTAAACAGAAAGCAGGCAATCATAAGCTGGAACGTGGAATGAGTGACAGGAGATGCGTTTGGTGTCTTTGCTTTCCCCAGACACCAAATTCAAGTCCTTGGGACTGAAGTCTCCTGTCGCAGGCCAGTCCCTGTCCACGGGAGATCAGCATGAAAATACTAGCGAAAGGTTACGCACGTGGCTGGGCAAACAGCAGCCCTGAGTAAACCCTGGGGTGTGTGTCTTCTGTGCTACACATGCAGAGGCATACCCAAAGATAAACACCCTGGCCTTTCATAGCCTGACATCGAAAGAGGTTTTAACTGCGTTTCGCTCACACCCATCACCCCGCTGCTACTATCAAATGCAAGGCAAGTGCCACTTTTTTTCCCTTTCATGTAGTATTAGCCAGGCTCTGCAGTTCATGATAGTGCAGAATTAATCATTCGTGGTTGGGGACTGTGAAATAATTGCCAGTGTAGAGGCGGGTGTGTTTCAGAGAGATTTTTCATCTCCTGATTTGTAAAAATGACTATTTTCTTTCTCCTCTACCTAATGAAATATAGCAAGTTCTTCCATGACACAAATCTCATTAATGGCCTGATTCGGCAAAGCCCTTGAGCACGTGCCTCTCTTGAGATCAAGATGGTCAATACATTTCTACCGAGCATGAGGGGAGATGCGTTAAATGGCATTGGAAATATCTGAAATAGATAAAGCAGTACTGTTTTCCTTCTAAGCTGTTCCTCATTTTATTGAGGGCGATTGAATCAGTTTCATGACGCAAATTTCAAGCCCCGAGTTTGTGCCGACATGAAACACCAGTACCGTTTTTCCCTTCTATGGCACCAGTGAGCGGAAGCCTGATTTTTATGCACCACAATCCTGTTGTGCTGGGGCCTGTACAAACAGAAAAGGAAAATGTCATCCCTGCTCCGAGAGCCGGCAATCTAAATAGGAGCCAGAAAGAGCAAATGTCTCTCGAGAGGAGGATACGGAGAGGCCACATGAGGAAGCAGACAGTATCATCTCCTGCTGGCAGGCAGTGATCCCAGCATTGCCTCCGAAATCCTTTACTCCCAGTCGTTACCCATAGTTACAGTGAGTTAGATTGATGGGTGAAATTCGCAGCTGCACGAGAACGGCACTGTTACGAACAGCTACTTTGAAATAAGTATCGTTCCCATTTTACAGACAGAAAAATTTAAAACGAGGCAATACATCAAGTCGCTTGATGCCAGTGAGGGCCCCTTAATTAACATTTGCCATCCACTCGAGACAAAGGGCATGCCAGAATTGCAGGCTGTAAGTGGTGTCAATGATGTCCTGCTCCCTTGTTCTGCTATTATATTGAATTTATTCTTCGCAATCAATATTTCTTTCTGAGAGTAGCTGCCAAGTCCTAGCAAGTGTCAAATCACAATATATTACCCACGGTTAAGTCGCAGTCGGTTCTCCCAGGCACCGTTCAAAGAAATCCCAAACTAAACAAGACTTGGATCCGGTTCATATTCACACTAGTCCATGGGCAGTGGAAGCGAGCCTTGGAACAAATGTAACGTACAGCTGCACCTTACACGACACATTTATATTCCCTTTGCGGTCTCTTCGACCCTCTCCCGTAGCATAGCTGTATCATAAATGCATTCGTGTTCTAAAGGGCAAAGCCTCCGGTAGCGTAAATCAGCCCAGCACCATTTACTTTGCTAAGCAATACTAATACACCAGCTGAGGATCTTACCCAGAAATAACCTGACTTTCATTGCTACACAATCTTCCTTTAGAGAAATAGGTTTTTTTACACCATTCAGGCAATGCAAAGAGCCTGTGTGTAAATAAGAATCAGTACCAAAGCCTCTGGGAGAAAAATATAAACCTCAGGTGTTTCTCGCCTATTCACGGTGCGTTTATATGCCGGGGCCGCCGAGTCTTTTATAAACAGTGACTCCAGCTCTGCGCCGCAGCACAGCTACTCGTTGCCCAGCTGCCATGTGCTCGGGGAGCACCGGGGCCTCACACCGCTTTCCAGAGCTGGTGCACGTTATAACGTTTTCCCGGGCAGCGCGGGTGCAGCTGGCTCCCCAGGTACCCTGAGTATTTGGGTCTGAAACACGTCAGCCAGGCGCAGCAGGCTGGGGAGAGGATGAGTCAGGATGAGTCCACAGAGACCCGAAGCGTTCACGTTCCCCGCAGCGGGCAGATAGCTTGTGCTGTGATGGCGCAGGACAGCTGATGCTGTTTTCCTTCCAGTATTACAGCGATTACAGGTTCACCGCTCCACGAGCATCCATCCTCGATGCTGCTTAACCCCCTCTCCTCTCAGAGTTAGCTCTGGTGTGTACAAGGGGCCTCCTGTGTGGGGTGAGTTGCACAACTGGGACCCGTACACCAACCTGAAACCAGCTGTATGGGGGTATTTTAAGTCTCACTTTGATTTGATAAAAATAGTGCCATTTGAGGGGGGAAAAATGACCCACTCCCCCGTGGTATTTCCTCTTTTCTCCCCAAGGTAAAATGTTCTACTTGCGAATGGGAAGGTCAGCCTTTATAAGAATTCTCCATTTCATCATCTGGCTTCCCAAAGAAGCTCATCAGACGCCATCTCTGAGAGAGGAATTAACTCCCGATGAGGACCCTGACCTGGGGGGTCAATGTATCTTTCCAACTTCTGCCAGTCCCTGCCCCAAAGCTGCTGATCCTCATCGGGATCACAGGACTTTAAGCCCTTGGGAATTCTAAGGGAGAGAACGGCGTGTTAGAAGTGCATGGCGTGACTGGGGTTTTATTTGATTCCCATATGCCCACCAACATTTGACAGCCATAATTAGTGCAACCTTTAACTCCTCTGGAAGTGCATCGCACAGAGAGAAACTCCTGCTAGTGCATCGCCCCTGTGATTTCAGCCTAGGCTGTGTCTTAGTGACTCGACCGCCCAAAAAACGTGTCTCGCCAGGCTTCTCGTGTGAGTCAGCCTAACCAAGGGCGCTGGGCAGCCTGCTGCGATCCTTTTCATGTTCTCCTAGGAAACTCCTGTGGCCAGCTGCTGATTGCTTTGCTTGCGCTTGGTGTTTAGATAGGCCCATCTGCTGCAAAGTGGACTTTAAAAGGGTAGAGCCAAGGCCGCCCAGCTAAAATGTGACAACAGGCAGGAAAAAATGAATAGGTCTTTCAGGACGACACAGAAACGGGCTGCAAGAGCCTGAGGCCAGATTGGCAGAACTACATTTGCAAGTAGGTACTGGGATCCTTTGGGCTCAGAGATCCCTTGGCATGGGAACAGGACTGCCATGTCCTAATGATCTTTCCTCCCTCTATTTGCCCCCCCCCCTCTGCTCCACCAGGCTGCATGTCAAATGGAGATAAAATTCTCCCGTTGTTGCTGCTGCCACTGCCTCTTTTCATAGGACCAGGAGCTTGCAGAGGTGCCACAGGATTTCCCTGGACAACAGCTTAAGAATTTTGCTGTCACCAGCTTGTTCTAGGGGAGAAGGATGGCAGAGACATCATCTCGGTCCTTCCTGACGGCCAGTGGGGTTATGCAGATACGGGAAGGGACGAGAGCAGTGCGTGCCGGAGCGTGCAACCCAAGCCGAGCACCTAACGCCCTCTCTTACTTCTATGGGACTGGGGGGCAGTGGAGAGGACACAGTCACCAGGGTCTGTTTATCATCCTTTCTGAAACATCTAAAGGTCAGTGGAAAACCTCCTCAGATCTAACAGGAAGCTCAAGTGAGCAATGCGGTGAGAGCCGCTGCGGAGCAGCCCGGCTGCTGGCTTAGGAGGAGAAACATCAGCCTGGGTTCCTTGCACCACAGCCAATGTCAAGGGCAAGGTGCTGCTTTCTTTTGGCTTCAGGTGCCCGTTGGTGGAGGAGAATAGTAATTCCCTGTCTCACAGGTGTGTCGGCGGATAAATACATTAAAGATTGGGAATATAAAGGTGCGAGCTATGATAGCGATGGGGCACAGGCTTGTAGATGGACCACAAAAAGGGCATGATTCCCCCCCTGGATCGCCAAAAGCCAAAAAAAAAACCCAGAAAACATTACTTAGCAGGCTGTATTGCTGGGGTTTGGGGTTTTTTTTCCTTGCAAACGAGAGTTGGGTCACTGAAAGAAACTGACTACAAAACCTGAGTGCTTTGCAGGGTCTGGAAACCAAGGCCTTTTCAGAGGTCCAAAATGGATTACCTAAAGTCAGCAACCGCTTTGGAAAATCTTGACTAACTAATGCTTGGTGTCTCTGCAAATTAAATACCTCCCAACAAGCATGAAAGCATTATAAGGTATTTGCCTGAGGACACAAAGAGAATCTCTTGCAGTACTGGGTTTAGATCTCGGTAATTTGGATTTGCCATCAGGCCATAAATAACACAAAAATATACTCTTATGTGGCAATTAGATACTGTTCCAGGCATCTAGCTCAACTTTCCACCCACTAAATATTATTTCAATTTTGCTGCAGCATATCCCCAAGTCTTACAAGACCTTTGATGTGACTTTCATTTCAGTAATAGACATGAAATTTTGTGGTTTCATAGGTTGGGTGTAAGTAATGGTAAGGAAGGAATCCTTTTTCCATGCTGCTTTATCTTTCCTTTACTTGCAGTACATCACTTTTGCGTGTCAGGAACACGCAGTCAGTTTATTTGCGGAGTATCTTTCTAATCACAAAAGTGTTTGAAGCAGTTGAACAATTTAGATGAGATTATGCAAATGGGATTGACTGTTGTGACTAGATAATTGTCCCTTTGCTCCAAGGTGCGCGTCAAAGCAGAGACAAGTTTTCGGTTGGAATGAAAATTCCTGAAAACAGCGGCTTTTTTGTTATTGTTATCAGTGGTCGGCGCGAAAAAGATCGGCGAACACTAGCAGCGTCCCATCTACACCCTGCAAGGTGTGGGCAGGGTTGTTTCCACTGCTGAAGAGCAGTTAAAGGTACGCGTGGTATACAAATATCCCCGCGCTTTTGAAGTTCAAGGCGAAGTCGAGCTTTGCAGCAGTGTGCTTTGAGGAACCACACAGGCTTCCACAGGCTCCTCCACCAAGCCCCAAGGAGGAAACCGGGATGAATTTAGGTGCCAATCTGGCAAAGGATTCAAACGCGTTGCTCAAGTTCGAACACGTGAACAGTTCCTTTGGTTTTAATTGGGATTACTCAGGTGCGTAAACGCACGGCTGGCTTGTGGCCTTTGAAACAATTTTGGTTTTAAATACTGTGGCACAGGGTGGAGTTTTGCTGATAGTCCTGTGCTGTTGTTGTTACCATTAGCTAACTGCCATCCCACATTAGAACTGCTCGATTTGGTTATCTGGATTAGTGTCTCTAATTTCATTTCCTCTTGGGTGTTAATCAAGAAGGGTTTTTTCTCTTATGTGCATATGTGCATCCTGTTTGCTCTGAAATGTGCCATTCCATTATTTGGCTCTAATTGCTGCCGTACCCGCTGCCCATGCTGTTGCCGGTGTCCCCGATCTGCTACTTGTAAAGGAACAGGGTTTCAAGTACAGACTTGGTTGCCCCGTAATAACTGCGACTGTTCTGCCGCCCACTGCAGTGTAAGGAAGGCAGAGAAATTTCCGGCAGCCTTCTTTGCCATCAGCAGGGTGGTGAGTGTTATCGCCATCCCCATTTCACAGATACGGAAACTGCAAGTTACAGAAGGATTAAGCTTCTGTTTTCAAAACGTGCTTTCAATTTTTCAGTTTTAAAGATGTAAAAACAGGCATGTGCGAGTGCTCGCACATCCGATCCCAGATGCATCACGCTCACCATCTTTGAAAATCCTTGCACGACTGAAATGGAATCATTCAAAATCAGCACCTGCTTTTGACAAGCTGAGTCTATCTCATTTGTCCAAAGCCAAACTACCAGTCCAAGTTGCATACACAACCTGGTATGACACGTCTAACACAATCCACGAATTCAGTAGCTGTTTTCAAAAGTGATTTGGGACTAGATTTTCAAAGTATTTAGGCATCTAGACACGCAACAATTCCATCTTGTTTCCAACTATCTTTTTTAAAAGAAACTGCAGGTACGGTCCTGCCCTGGTCCCCATGTGACATCCAGGACCCACCCAGGATGGCTTCAGCCATCACCTCCTGTTCACGCTCAGCAATTCTCTCAGCACCGTCTTGGCTGCTGCCACGTACTGTTCTGCACCTTCCTGCCTGCCAGATTTTGCTGTACGTCTGAAATGGCTCCACTTGTGCCTGCGGTGTTACATTGCATTAATGCGGCATGTAAGTCGGAAGAAGGAGAGGCTTATATTCTACCTTATTCAGGTTAACCTTTCTTTTTCAATACTGGTGCTTAAGATCTTCTAACCACACGGAGGAGGCAAGGGGATCTGACATCTAACAGAAGAGCTTTCTTTAAAGATGTAGATTGCATTATAGGAAATGAGAAGCAATAATCAAAGGAAGTTCTTCATTCTCATTATCAGTTCTCACCGCGCCATTTCTCACAATAGAGTACTTCTGTATATCCAGCACAGCCCCTCTCAATCCTCTTCATTTGGGACTGGAGCCTGCCTGCCTCTCATCATCACAACCTCTGCACAGCCACAATCACCTTCCCCAAGCCAGCATGAATTTTGCCTTCACTTTTAAACAACTCATTTTCAAACCGAGCAAAAGACGCAGCTCCTTTCCCTCAAAAATCAATCGCTATCAAAGCCTTCTTTTGTCTACCCTCATTCAGAGCACGCTGACTTGAAGAGGAATCATTCCCTTGGATTCAGCAGCCTTTGAATTGGCTTGTAAGCATTGATTTTCCTCCCTCACTTGTGTGCTAGCGATATCCAAGTCATCTATAAACTAGCTTCAGCCAGGAAATGTGATTAGCCTGGCCGGGGAGATTGGCATGGCTTCAGCTGGTCAGAAGACCAGGCTGAGAAGAGAACGTGTAAATGTTTGCAATAATTGGTGGCAATGAATCATCTGTGCTCATGGCTGAACGGGATCTATTAAGACATGCAGAGAAGGACATTTAGGTTCCCATTGAAGAAAGCCCTAAATACATGTTTACATCCCATTGGCTTCGGTGAACGGGATGGACTGAGGTAGAGAAATATTTTGCTGTCTCCCTCCCTGTGGGAGCTCAGCACAGCGGGCAGCCTGTCAGAACAGGAGTCGTTCCCCCACTTTGCATGTGTTAAAATGGCTGCATAAAGCACATGGCAGTAGGAAACCCAGCCCTCCGGGTTTCAGAGCGCGGTGTGCTTTACCCGTGTTCAGAAAGCACTGACTAACGACAGGGCTTGACTCTGAGGAGGTTTCTGAGTCACTGCGAACATCCAGCTCGGTGCCATTTAAGCCCCACCGGGCTTTCAGTGCCAGCTGTCACGTTTGCAGAGGTTTGTCCCTGCAAGCAACGTTTGGGGAAACAAGAAGAGCAGATGCGGAGAGGGCTGTAGCCATCGTGACCTGCCGTCCAGCTGCACAGCGTATCCCTCACCACCTTCCCTCCCCGCAGAGGTCATTCAGCGTTAGCGTAAACACGTGGCAAACCTTTCCTCCCCGTCATGCTAACGCTTTCCAGGCATGCTGCGCCGGCAGCTTTTGCCAGGGCTATTGTGCGTATTTTTTCCCTTCTCAGGGTCTCCGCTTTTGCAGAATCTCGTACTCCCATGATGCGATAGCTCACAGCAAAGCAGCATTGAACACGTCCCAGAAACACAGCCCTTGGCTTCCTTTCCATCCCTTCCCTCTCCCAGGAGTGCGTCGGACAGAGCGCAGCACGCAACTGTCCTTGCTCTGGGCAGGAAACAAAGGTCAGAAATCTGGAGCTGTAAATCCATCACCAGTGGCCATTTCTGGGTTTAGCTCTGGTTACAGAAGTGTACTCTGGTGAAAGGTGATTTCTCTGGCCCGGCTTAGGTGAAAAGAAATGTTGAAATACAGGATTTTTGTGTCTTGCTCTCCCCTCCTCTTTATGACACGTTCAAAGGAGAGAAACAATAATTCTCCCCCCCCCCAAACTCTGCAAGTTTTAAAGCTGCTATGACTTCTTATAAGTCATATTCTTCTGGTTTCTTGCCAAGGCCAGGGCAGCCCCTGGAGCACTCCTTTTACCCATTTCCATAATCTTTACAAGCAACAACAGAAGCACAGAGTATCTAGAAGATAGTGGAGGCCCTTTCCTCCACCCAAACACTGGTACTCGGGGTTTGTTCCCGCCTCTGCCTCCCCTACCATCCCGAGGAACTTGTCATGACACAACACGAGGCAGTTTGTCTCCTGTGTATTTCTGAATCTGGGAAGGAAAGGAAAGGGCTTCTTCCGTCTCTGCAACCCTTCTGCAACTATCTAGCTCACCCAAAACATCTTAAGGCAATTGCATATCCATTCAACTACAGCGTATCTACAACGCTGAAAGTCCCTGAGATTACTTAGGGCTAGTAGCTGTAAAAATACACCGCAATATACCTACTTACTATATATATATATACAGGCATATGCATGCATTTATATACACATACACAAGCATATGTTCCTTAATATATACAATGAAGTATGCAGGGTATGTGCAGTTGAAGTTAGACAGCAATTTGTGGCCAATGTGTGGTTTTCTTTCCTTCCCGCCCCCCCCCCCAATACAAACCAAACCATCAGAATTAGCAGTAGAAGCCAGGACAGCTTGTTGGTTCGGAAAAGAACCTGGAGACTGATGACAAACACTGTTTACAAAAGCTGAACGGCACATCCCAACCAGCCAGCGAACTGTTGCGGAGGGTCTGCAGCGTTAAGCAATTCAGCCCACAAGCAAAGTATGCGAGGGCTGGCGCTGGAAACACAAACCTGTCCGGCAACATATTTGTTCTGATGAGGTATGTCTTCCTGACCACACTCCAGGAACTTGATGCCTGATTAATAAAATCTTACGTTCACACAACATATTACATGAGTATTTCACCCATGCTTTGCAAGCTGCGGCCTGGATTAACATCAGTCAAACAATATATAGGACAGGGCTTAAAAAGAACAGGACGCTCAGCGAATCACCCTCAGACCCTTCTTGAGATGAACAGTGCTTTGGGAAAAGCGGCGTGTACATATTGTCTTGCAAGGCCTCATTTTCTGTGGTTTCATCTCAGAGATGCACCCCATTGCATGGCTGAACATAGACAGGATGTGAGCCAGTGGTTTCAGGAAATGAATGGGCTTAATTCTGATCACGTTTGCACAGTGATAAATGAGCAGCCCAAATCCCCTGCTGCCAGTGGGGCTCTACCACGTCTATCACACCGAACTCGGCGATCAGTCCTGGCCTGCTACGATACGAGAGATGTCAGAAATCATTTGTCCATGCTATAAAGAATAACGGCTTGCCCTTCCTCAAATGTGCACGCATAAAAATATAAGACTTGCACAGCCCGTTAGATGAAAGATTCATTTAGCTTAATACGCCACTAAGCAGTTCTTCTGTTCTTAGTCTGCGCCGATCAGCGACTTGGAAATTTCCTGAGCCAAACTTTGCATTTGGCCCAAAAGGCTTGAAAGCCATCACTAAGTCAATCCTAATTTATATTTCCTTTTCTTAATGCATTTATACTTTAACCTCCACAACACTATGTGCCAGTGATTTCCACCACTTGGTAATGTATTATCTTAAAAGTACTTGAGTTTGCTTATGCACAAAAGACCTTGACTCTTTTAAGCTCAGATCTTGGGTTGGCTGAATAACCGTCTAAATAATTCCAGAGGGTGCCCAAGGCTCCCAAGCTTTTATTTTAGGTGGCTCAGTTAAACACACCTTGTCATGTGAGAAGCATCCAAACCTGAGTTTAGCAAACGAGATTCAGCAGAGAGGACTGAATTTTACTGGTAAAAAAAGGTAAAGATCTGCCTTCCCACTCTCCCCAAAGACACTTAAGCCCTTTATTCCTCAGCCACTTCTGTGGGTGCTGTGTGTGTGTTTTTAAAATTTATAGACCTGGGAAAAAGCATGCCCTTAGCTCTTTTAAATGCATTTGACAAAACTTAGTTATTAACCTTAGCATAAGTTTTGACTGCACAGAAAGTGTTAGATCAGATACATTTTACTGCTGGCCTTCAAGGGCTATTAACAAATCCATAGTTCATCTGGGCTGGGCATCTGCTTGCTGTAACTCCATCAAGTACTACGCTGAGGCCTTGAGCACATTATGGAGAGGTTTCAAAGACAATACTGCAAAGCCACATGAAAATCAATGGGAGCCCAGTTCTCACTTGTAATCAGATCATAGCGAATGCAGTTGAGAAGTCCAATCTTATTGATTTTCGAAGGCAATGGAGAGAACCTGAGGATGTGAGTTACTGCAAGAGTACAGACAAACAGAGATCAGTGGCTATTACTTAGCTACGTTCGCTTTTAATGGGAAGCAAAAAGGCATCCAGTAGAAGTGGGAAATCCCCCTTCTCCCTTTTAGATAAAAAAATGAGCTTCAAGTTTCAGCGTGAGAATCTCGTCTCCTGCCTGCTGCTTGGGATTTCCCTCTTCGCCAGCCTGCAAGAAGGGCTGTGTAATACTTCAGTATTAAAGTATTCTGAACCCAGCCTAGGTTGAACACCCCAGAAAGTCGTCAGCAAGAACTGGAGCGAGCCATTATCAGGCAAAGCAGTCACGTGTTTCTTCTCTGAGCCAGCTCTGGGATGAACAGAATTATAAACCAGTTTACAGAATCATCTATAAGTGCGATAGAAGCAAACCCCAGCACCTAATTCCTTTGATTCTTACCTGAGCTTATTATTGGGTGGATGATAAAGGCTAATTGAACGTTTTGCGGGGGGAAAGATACACGGATAGTTGGAAGCAAAGTCTGCCCCTTTGGTGTGTGCAGTTTATCCAGAAGAAAGTACTCCCACGTGAGCTTACGTGTGCACAAGCGAGAAACTGGAAGGACCTCGGAATTTGTCCTGCAGCTAACATAGTCTACAGTCTGAACAAGAGCCAAATTGTGAAATCACTGGGATCCCTGCCATTCGATTTCCTTCGACCTGAATGGAAAGGTCACAGCCTCTACATTTCAAAAGTGACTAAGACTAATAAACAGCTGGGCTATCTTCTGGTAGCAGAAGAAGGTGTTGTCGTATCTGCTGGGGGGGGGGGGGAAATGCCTTACTTGTATTTGGTGTCTCTCTTGTCTGTTCATTCGACCTGGACACTTTATAACAGACCTTGCTCTAAAAGCTGTGGCTCATCCCCCGAGCAGCAGGCAGGGTGCGGACCCTCAGCTGGGTGCGCAGGGGAGCCCAGCGAAGGCCACGAAGACATGCTGTGACCACCAGTGATTTGATGCTAGCTGCACTTTCACCCCTCTTTCTTCAGAACGGGTCACTTCAATTGCAAGAGGACTTTCCCTGAGTATAGTTTGCAAGAAAAAGACGATCCTTGGCAAAACGAGAGAGGCCAAAAGGTTGAGGGATAAGGACTCTGCCCAGAAGAGTTTGGGTGGAAGCACTTTGACAGCGAAGACCGAAATCTGCATGTGTAGTATGAATGAACCTTTATTCTGCAACCAAATGCACACCAGATGCTGGGATTAAAACTGAAACTTTTCCCTGCGGTCCTAGGAAGGCAGAATAAAATCTGAGCGTGGGCCACTTCAAAGCTCAGCAGCGTTTGAAAGCTACTTTGCTGTGATCTCTGGTGGTTCTGCTCTTAGCAGGTGCAGCGGTTGTAGTTGACCGGAGATTCAGCTGCTGACGGCATGGAAAAAGCTTCACACAAACAGGTCACTGTTCAGTTTTGGGGCGAAGCTGAAAGTCAGGTGAATGATGAAGTATTGGGCAGTTTTATAACCACTGGCTTCTCCCCCCCACCACAATCACACATCCTGACTGGGGGGGGGCGGGGGGGGCAAAGTCTACAGGATTACAATTTGGGGAAATAGTGAAGGGAGAGAATTAGTCCACTGGCTTCTGTTACAGCCTGCAGCTTGGCCTACAGATTACAGCATCACGGTCCGCTTTCTTGGATCTTTGTGCTGAGAGATGCTAAATCTCAGTATTTGCCATATAAAGCCCCTCTGCCTGTGGTTAAGAGTGATCCCACTGACACAACAGCCTTCTGTGCAAGAGCCTCAGAGCATTTTACAGGACTGCATGGCAGGGGTGTCGGGGGGCCGCCCTGCGCGTGCAGAGCAGGATGTCCTGTGCGAAAGCTGCTTGCCAGGCACAGGAGTTGTCCCCCCAAGACCCCCGCTGCTGCCTGTCCGTAAGAGTGCTGCGAGCTCCTTCGTCAAGCTTTGCTTTCGATTCTTTGCAGCAATTTGAGCCATTATGGATTTAGCTACTTGGTGGCTTGTCGGGCAGCGGAACGCTCCCAGATAGAGCCAAGGGCTGTGCTAGTTTATGTGGAAGGGGAATAACCGAAATGATAGCACTGCTGCAGAAATTACACTGCTTTGTGAAAGGAAAGCTTAGTAAAACAAGGGCTGAGACCTCTGCAACACATCTGACCCGCTCCCTCTTTGATGCTCGGAGGTCCCAAGGACGATATACTGTTTACTCCATTCTCTGTCTTCTCTGTTTAAGCTGCGAGTACTGCAGGGCAGGGATTGTGTCTTATCCTTTGAACAAACAGCAGCTCTGGGCCTGAAGGAAGCTAAAGCATCTCTCTCAGCCTGCATATTTTAGCATGCCTGAGGAGCCTGGCTGCGAAAGCTCTGGGGAACGGCACACCGGGTTCAGCTCTTAAACTAACAGAATACACGAGATGGGAGAAAGTATAGTAAACAACTCTGGGTTATTACTGTTTATTTGATAGGGGTTTGGGGGATGTAGGTGGTGTGATTTCCCCCCCCCCCCCGGTCACATCATAGTTTCTTGACTATTGGGTTGTGCCATGTTATAGTGAGGATTGATGGTTTGTTCCTGTGGAAATAGATGGAGCATTCGAAGAAACAACACCCTATTAGTTATGAGCAGATTTAACACCCCTGCAAAGCTACCATCTGCCACCAAGAAAGGGAAATTAAAGCAAGATGCCTGAGATTCAGACGGCTGCCAGGGTTTGACTGCCTCCTTGCTTTCTGCTTTCCCTCTAAGCAGTGATTCGTTCTAGGTAAGCATCAGCAGAAAAGAAAGCTGCCATGTACTTCAAGTGTTGTGCCATTAAAAGAGCATTTCTATAACTTCTTGAAAATGAGAAACTGTTGGGTTTGTTTGGGGTTTTGCGTTTGTCGTTGATAATTGTCAGCCTTGGGGCTATAATTAGCTTCTCTGTACCATGTATTTATACAGGGGAAAACGGTGCTTTAAAGATCATGCTTTTCCCTCTGCTAACAAAATGGTCGTACCACATGCTGCTTGCTCTTTGCTGAGTCTTTCAGGGCTGAGACGAATGCAAAACTAGCAGTACCGTTCATCTTGCCCCATCGATAGCACAGGAAGTGGTGCTCTGAGTATTTCCTAGACAACTACAAGAAGGACGTACTCACCAAGGCAAGAATCCCCAAATGTCGCTCTCCGGGTCCAAACCAAAAGGCCGGGGGGAATTATATTCATGTAGGGACACCCACAATACATCCCAGCCTACAGACAAGGGCAGTGCCTATTCCGTAATGGTCTTCATCTAAGCATGGAGGCAGAAGAAGGGAGCAAGGACCAGGTGGTGTTGTACAAGTCAGATGGATTCACTGCTGGCAGAAAGAGGAGATACTTGGTCTCTGTGAAGTCATGCAAAGGGGCTGGTGTGAACAGGGGCAGTGTTTGGGTAAAGGAGAGAGGAATTTCATAGGGCTTGAGGAACTGCGCATGAATTTATAAATAGCCGTGCGTTTAGACTGTGATGCTTTTCAGTATTTCCGTAGAGGGTTGCCAAGCTCCAGCCATAGCTGGAGCCTAAAGGACACATCTGTGGCACTGCGCTGGGACGTTATCTGTGCTGTGATATCTCTGCGGTGCCTCATTGCGCTGGAATGCAGCATCCTACCACGAGGGCACTGAACTCTTTCAGGGGGATGGGGAAAATGATGCCAGAAGTGTAAGTCTTCTCCCTTTTCTGGGTATGTACTGTCCCTAGCAAGCTGTAAGCACAGAAATGACCAACCAAGTTGGTTGGGTTTTTTGGTTCTTTTTCTCTCTTCCAAATCAGTCAACACGGTGTGGTAAAAAAGCAAGCTTGCCAGAACTTGGTTTCGTCAGCTCTCCTGCCCATTTGCAAGGTCAAAATGACTGGGAGCCCATAAAAAAAACCCATATTCAGGATTATTCCTATGCTGATAAAACCCAAATTAATTTCTACAAATGTACCGATACGCTCAACACATGAAAATCAGAATTCCCTGGAAGTAGCTGGTCCAAACCGTGACCATTATCAAGGCAATGGTCTTTCCAGAAAAGGATACACAATTCCAGAGATGTGAACTATTCACCTTTATTATAACATTCATAACATGACTCAGTCAGATGTTTTCATCTCTAATGAGCTTAGATAATTCCAACGTGAAATTTTACTGTACATGCTTCCTTTTTTTCTTCCTTTATAAATTATGTCCCTATCATTCTGCCACTAACATTCCTGCTTAACTTTTTGCCCGTAAGTCCCTGAATATATTCTTATCTATGAAAACACAATTCTTGAGGCAACAAACAATAGGAGCAGAAGAAAGATGAGAGATATTTTTTTCTTCTAATGTTCAGCAAGTGGGACAGGGGAATTAGCTTATTCTTTGTTCTCTCACTGAATTACTGCATTCTAAGTTTAGCTACTAAATGCATTCGTGCAGTGGGTTTCTCTCTGTTAATAAGGGTAATGACTACCTGAGACGGCAGCGTAGAGCTTAATCCGCTGAGCGCCGTAAAGCATTCTGGAATTCTCAGAAAATCGGGTGCGGGAGTAATGCTTACCTTCAAATTATGGAAAATTCAAATTTATTCCTAAGTGAAACGCTGTCCCTTTAAGTCATTAAATATGTAACTGCCATACCGACACACTTAAATAAATTATTTAAAGTTATTTCTAGTTGTGCGTGGGAGATGGGTAGGCGATGAAGTTGATACTTGGTGGTTAGAGCAGCCTTTAGCCTTTACATTTCTCCCCGCTTTTGCACGAGCTTGGGGGTTTTTTTTGTCTTTTTAACTCCTCTGTCTGATACCAACAATTGAGGTGGCTTTGATCAGACTTTTTGGGGGGTTGCGAGAGTTTATTCTAATTTCTTACGCCTATTTATGTACCTTGAAAATGTGGGTTAACAACAATACAAAAGCACTGTCCCATCGGTGACATGATGAGAGGCCGAGGACTCCTCACGCTTCAGAAGGCTTGTCAGACTCTTGGCTTCTATACTTTTTATTTGAGGATTAAAACATATCATTTCCATGGCATCCTAGTGGCTTTTTTCATGAAACTTCATCTGTCTATAACCAAAAGTCAAAAATCGTTCCTAAGCCTGAATTACAGCCCTGTGAATGTTCCTTAATGAACCCAAAATTCAATGCCAATTCCTCTCCCCATCTATCACTGCCGTACCCAGGGACAAACGTTCCTGCTGCAGGAGACGGCGCAAATTACATAAACCTCAATACTGACTTCTCCCTTTTGCCACACTTCTTTACCTTCTATTTCCTCTTATAAAAAATGTTGGTTAGGCAAAATTCTTAACAGACAACTTGGCCTTTTTCTTTTTTTAAAAAAAAAAAGAGCCAATTAATTTAGTATGAACAGGATTTAGTTTCAGAGAGAAGCAGGAAAATAGCAATGCTAGAAGATGAAAAGTGATGATTCTCTGAAAAAAAAAACTGATCCGAAAGGTTCTTACAGGATCAAAAAATACTGTTGCAGTTGATTTAGATCTGGATTGAGAAGAAACTACAGACACATACACTGACACCTTGAAAGCTGAATAGATCATTCCTGTAAATGGCTCTTAATGTGTATTTGTTTATGAGTTGCCTCCCTGAAACCTACACATGAGCCTAGCATACATTTTCTGTCTTTCTCCACAGCTATAATCTGCTAGTCCCCATACAGCACGACCACAATCAGATTTTGCTGACTGGACATAAAAAATGCTCACCATTTTAAAACCAATTTCTCAAGTTAATAAGAAAAATCTATTGCAGTTTTGAAAATGACAGCATTTTTAAGGAGCTCTAGCTTAGACACAGCAAATACAAACGAAGCCGCTTGATGTATTCTCACAGACCTTTATATACCATAGTACAAGGGAAGAAAAATCTGGTTCCTCACAACTAGTTGTTATGATATTTGCATTAATAATGCATATGCTGGCAGAACCAAAAAGCCTCCTTCTGACACCAAGGTCACAAGCTAGTAAGCACTGTTCATACATATATTGATGCCCTTTACTACAAAAAGCTCCACCTAAGTAATGGGGAGGTAACACCATGTGAATACAGACAGGGAAAATGCAAGGAAGGATGGGGACTGTAGCACAGAACTGCCCGCTGCAGCATCCTGTACAGAGATGGGCTCTGCATGGCAAACAGGAGTGCAGGACTGCAAATTGTCTGCCCATAGAGCTTCCTAGAAAGACAGAAACAACCCTTGCAACACACCATGTATGTATAATGCGATTCATTCCCCTCTGCAAGTTACTGACCCCACGTTGAGCCACATTTCAGCGTGCATGGCATGGACATTATAGATGAGCTCTAACTTACGAAGTCTTTCAGGGATGAGGTTTGCAATGTAGATCTTTGCAAAACAAGGTGATTTTTAAAACTAAAGTTGGTTTGGGAAGCTCACACTTCACCGTGCCAGAAAAAAATCCCAGATCAGGTGCTCCAGAATGCACAGGAAGAAAAAAATCAAAGACTTTGTTCTGCTGAAGTACCTACAGCAGAGAGCTATCGACAAAGCAAGGAAATTCAGAAAAAAGCTGCAGTGAATGAATGGAAGGAATAAAATGCACGTTGGCTGAGTGACAGGGATGTGAGTCTCATGGCCTTGCTGGAGCATCATGCGCTGGCAAAGCGGTTGGTACGCAGGACTAACAGCCCAGTGCTGTTACCAGTTAGTGGACGCACTCCCCTGATGTGACTGCCAAAGCTCTGTGCTCTGGCTCTGAGGACCCTGGCTTCAAACCCTGCTTTAAATCCATGCAAAAAAAAAAAAAAAATCCTTCCCTAAGCAGCCAGAAGGGAATGCAATTAAGGTTGCCTCGTAAAGTTCATAAAGGCTAATGCATGAAAATGAGCGAAGACAAATTATGGTGGAATATTAGGAAGAACATTTCTAATTGTAAGGTCGGCTGGCCTCATTCCTTGAGCCTCTGACTACTGAGCTGAAGAAAGCAAATGAGATGATACTACCAGGAACAATTCTGTGCTGTTGGGAGATGGGCAGGATGAGTAATATGGAAACTCCTTCTCTACAATATAATGCACTTTTTCAGCCTTTCTCTAGAAATCCAGCCACATTTCTGGCACTTATTTATGAACCTGTGTCCTTCAAAAATGAAAATCTTTTTTTGTTTTTTGTTTTTTGTTTTTTTTCCCCCCTCCCAAGCTGTTTTCTCTCTCCTCACTGGCATGTTTCCTTAACATAGTTTAGGATGTTAGCATGGGCTTTACTGATTCAGGAGAAAGGACTATCTCCTATCCTTAGACACTCAGTCACTGCTGGAATTGGTCTCCAACTCATGTTAACATATTTGGCTCTTCTTTTTGGTTTGTTTTCAGAGTTTGGCTGTGACTTGAGCTTGAATTACAGAAATACCACATGCACATACTGAAAAAAAACCCCTTGTTCTCAATGTTTCCTGCCATGAAGAGCAGATACTCTGCCTGTTCTGGCCTTCTTTCCAAGCAGCTCTTGTAGGCTTGTGTGGTTCTTGTAGTTTAGTCCAAGGAGGGGAGCCTGGGAAACCATCATCTTGAATCTATCTCCAGTCTTCCCACTGCTTAGGATCACCCACTAACTTCTCGTTTTTTCCCTATGCCTGTTTTCCAAACTGTAAAATGGGAATATCCCATTACTAACCCAGGCACTTGAGCAAAAACCAGCAAGTTTTTTCATGAGTGTAGCAGGGAATTAGCATATTTGTCACAAATGTAGCAGTGATTAAAACTGTTTCAGGGTTCATTCATGGCTCACTGGGGAATGTGACGTGAATATGAATATGCATGTACATTTTTGTTCTGTATCTCATATCTTCCAAGACAGCTGCGGGGCAGGGGGATGGACAAATAGTAGCATTATTCTGAAGTGTGTGTGAGTATATCTCACACACTCATGTACAGGGAAAAAAATCATAAGATGGTGGTTAAATAAGTCTTTGTGTAATTTTTATCTATGATTTTCCACTATGAGTCACCATAATTTACATGTTATCTAACATTGAGAGTCCCAAGTTTATGTTACTTTCTGTTCTATTCAATGCTCAGTGGGGAAATCGACTTCTGGAGGCTTATCCAGCCTGCTTGGAAGAGGTCCTCTCGGACTGAAGGAGTTAATGGTTCGCTAAAATAACTGTCATCAGACAATTGTGTTATAAAGAGCAGCAGTTACCAAAATACATTTTAGCCTGCAGCATACAAGAACAATACAGCTATTGTACTGTAAGCACAGAACTTGGCACACAGATAAGCTTGAAAGGGAATCATGTTTTGTTTATTACGGAAGTGATGGAATCCATTGAAAGGTTATTGTTTGACTCCTTTTGAAGCAAATTCCAGCCCCTTTGTGAAGGGGGTTTGCAATCTTTGGGTCAAAGGCAGAAGGGAGTCTATTCTGTGGTGTTACCTTTCCTCCGCCAGAGATAGTCTGGAGGATAACAAAATCAACCTGCCTCCAGGTGACCCTTCACAGACCCCTACCAAACCATAATTTCTATTACAAAGGCAAGGAAAGGCTGAAACGTTCAGTAAAAGAGTTTATCAGCATTTTCTATTCTCATCAGAAAACCCACTCCCTAAAAATAAATCCAAGTTTGAAAGCAGAACGTTTTCAGCTCTTCCCAACAATGACGACAAACGCACGTTTTGATTGCAAACATGTAGGTCTCAGACAGGAAAAAAGTTGATTTTCAGGCTACATAAAATGCTTAATCCTCATGGAAACAGACGAGGTGTGAGGCGGTCACTGATTTGGCTTCTACCCAGCAGCATGTGTTCTGGTCTTAGTAAAGGTCCTCCATCACTTGATCCATAGCTCCCTAGCGTATTACACTGACGGTTTCAGTTACCATTTCACACATTGCTTTGGCCACAAGCAACGTAAGAGGTCCTACAGCTGGTGCAGGAGGCAAAAGCCTTAAAACAAGCTCACGGAAGAACTTTTTCACGCAGCAAATAACTACAGCATGGAAGTCACAGAGGCAGGGTGCTGTAAAGGGGGAAAGCGAATGTGGGTTCAGAGATCATCTATCGCCATCATTCAGATGCACTTTTTGGCACAAGAAATACTTAAGCTGCTGGTTGCTGAATGCTGGGAAGGTGCAAAGGTATGGGCAGAGGAAGACGACTTCTGCGTGCCTGCTTTTTATACTGTTTTTAAGTACTCGCTGCTGGCCATGGAACAGGAAAAAATAATGGTCTGCACGGGCCGTTTATCCAATCCAATACAACACTTCTCAAGCATCACAGAGATCAAGTGTCAAATACTGCAATAAAACCAAAAAATCAACAGTGGATCAGAATGCTCACAGAGAAGGTTTTTTCAGCCAGGACAGACTTTTTTGCCTTTTCTGTATGAGTAATGTCTGACTTAATTCAAGTCACCTTGATTTGAGAGAAGAGAGGAGGAAAATGATGGGGACTTTAATATAGTGAAAAGATTTTTTAAATGGTAGTGGATTGCCCCCAGAAATGCTCTGGTGGGTCTCCCTGTTAATGGGATGGAGAGATACAGAAAATTAACTACATCCTCACCATAAACTGCCATATATTTTGAATTCTGTGGGGAGGTGCCACAAAGTTTGAGGGAAGGAAGAATTGGAGTTTCTGACCCCTTTTTCTCTCCATCCTGCACCTACTCCAAAGGACAACTGCAAAACTTAGGGCTTATGACTAAGGACAGAAGCTCATGAGATTGGCTTAAAGACAGTGAGATTTAATAACCAGAACATTAAACCCCAAATTTTTTTTCATCATGGTCTCTAAGGTTTTATGATACACTTAAGTTGTTTTCTTAATCTTTTCTCCCCAGCCAGGAAGGATATGATTGACTTTGTTTTTTCTAATGAAACTCATTGATTCTGAAATAATCACTTGATATTAGGAGCTGTGCCATTAAAAAAAAAAAAGGAAGTAAAATTACAGGATTGAGGAACTCTAATAATACGAATATGAAAGGGCTTTTAAAATTCTTCAAAGGTTATTATGCCCTCAACACTTTGCTGATTTTTTAAAGTGCATAATTTCATTTGAGTCACTTCCCCTATAAATTACATACTTAAAAACCTGCTGATGTTGCCTCCAATACTTAGAAAAACATCCCATTTTAGACTTTTTTTCCATCCCCCACTGTATCTCAATTTTACTTCGATAGATACTTTCAGGCAATATTTTTTTTTTTAACCTCAGGAGCAGCACAGATGAACTCAATCACAATTAGCTATCACGTACAGTGCAGAGCCATCTTAAATCTTCAGGCCTTCTAGCTGTTTTTCAACAGAAGGCTTGTTTTCTGTGATTTTAATTAACTTTGGACTTGGTATTACTAATTTTAAGCCAAGTTCAGTAGGGAGCAGTGGCATTTCATATACTGTGGGATCTTATCCAAAATGCCTACACCTTTAATTAGAAATATTAAAGCCAAAGACATTCAGGCATGGGTTTGTTAAGTTAAGCAGCAACATCCATATAAAGCAAAACAAAAGCAACCCAGTTTGACAAAAATACTGAGTGCCTGCTGACCCTCAGAGCCACAGATTTTAACAACACATTTGAAAATCAAGGCAATTTTGTTTAGGTTCCTATTGAGATGCGTGACCTCACTGACTGACATTTGAAATTTTTTGCCCAAATAATCAAAATTCACAGTGCCTTGTGCAGCCCACAGCTTATAAAACCCTCCTCCATCTTACAGATGCTGAAACCAAATGCAGAGAAGCAGCTCCCTCCCTCCATGTAGCCATGTAGAACTGGAGCACACACAAAAAACAACCCTCTTGCCCATCCTGCAAGAGTCAGACCAATTCATACAGATGTCCCAAAGGTCTTTGTAAGCCACTGGGATTTTCTTCTGCGGGCTTCAGCAGATTTTGGAAGAAATCTATGGTAACCTAAAGAATAGCAGCAGCAGCCAGAGACCTCACTACCTCTATTTTGGGCACAGAAATAAATAGATTTGTCAACATCAACCAGCAGGAGAGAAACAAATCCAGCACTCGATCTAGCTACTCAAGCCCCCTCATGACTTCAGTAGTCATGCTTCTCCCTGAGCTTTGTTTGGCCTTCCTTTTCTGCAATGAAGAAGCTCCTCCATTAGAAAAAAAGCTACTTCTGATTTCTCTTCCACCCATAGTCCGTGCATCCGTCCATCCATCCATCTGTCCATCCATCCATCAGGGTAGCACAAAGAACTGTGATTTCATGACACGGATGGTGTGCAGTGGGAATTCATGAGCTCTCATCGGTATTGGTGAATTACCAAACAACAGAGGTTCTGTCTTCACGTAAACACCCCAGAGACAAAAACAGGGAAAACTCAGAGAAGTATAAATGTGTTTCTATCCAGAACAGTCTCCACAAAGAATACTTTGTACAGTTTTATGATTGTTGTTTTTTCCCAGAAGCAGCAGCAGCAGTTCCTTAGGCTTGTAATTTATAAGAGGCTAAAATCTAAATTATGCATCAAAAAGGGAGAGATGCAACTTCAGGGTAATAATGCATTTCAAAAATAACTTCAAATGCGTAGTTCAGAGCAGCAGCCTATAGCTGGAAATGACTGCCCAGTCAGCAAAGCAGCAGAGGAGGAAAAATGACTCTTCCCTACATAAAAAAAAACCTGGTAGAGATCTTTATTTTTAAATCTGGCAGTAGCAGGGCTGTATCCTGGAATCCTGAATCCATTTGAAGGACTTATCTGAGGGGGTGATCCTTCAGAAATACACTATACAAACCAGACAAGTGAGTCTTGCATGCAGGGCAGACGGGTTTGCAGTGCTGAACTCTTCATAGGTGACTGGATATCCAAAAGGACATTGCAAATCAACAACGCAGGAACTATCTGAAATGATATTTCCAACGGAAAAGAGTCCCTTCTCTTTAACAGACACAACACTATGATATAGCCCAGGGCAGACGTTTGTACAAATACAAGTCCTAAAGCCATCACTTTGACATCTCGGAGAGCTCTGCAGGAGTACGATCCCTTTTAGTCTGCCTTGAGCTGTTGTACGCCAGTCGACAGCAGGCATATAACTTTCTACTAAACTTCACTGCAACTTAGAGATGGGTGGTATTTTAGTAATAATTTCTATCAAGCTTCTTGCAAGGGGTATTTAGTTGAGGATAAAGAAACTGTGAGTCATACGTAAAAGCTGCTTGCATGGCTTAAGGTAAAAGAACTTCCCCCTCAGCACAGAGACCACACTATGAATAGTTTGTGTCTCACATCTGATTTTTTTTTTTTTTTTGGTCTGTATGTACTAATTGGAAAGTATTGTACTGTTATTTTTGTGATGGTACTGCTGAAAGATCCCGAGATACCGTCACGCTGACGTCATGCATTACAGGAGTTTACAGCGCCGAGGGGAATTTATGATCTAAATATACAGGAGAAAAGGATAGAGCGCACCAAGAAGAGACAGAGAATAGGCGCAGAAAAATCGAGGGCAGGCGACCTTTCACATAACCTTGCATGTCAGTCGGTGATGCCCATGTCTGGACTAGCTGTCTCACTCTTCTTCCAGGCAATGGGGAGAAACAGGCGCTTACAGAGCATGAATCATCTGACCTATTTTAAATGCCTACCCTCACCAAAAGTAAACATGCCCTACAAGCGCCTCCATTGACTGTAAAGACAAGTCTAGGTGCAGGTATCTACAGTATGAATAACTATATTTAAAAGGAAGGATGCCGCCACCACCACAAGATTCATTGACTTCACTGAAATGACCTACAAAATGAGCAACTGGTGCCACCGCTGCTGGTTTAATGGAGCGAATCCCCCTCGACCTTTCCTTGAGGCAAAAGTCTGTCCTTACACTACTGCCATATCATGAGGCTTTTTAACTGTCCACGTTCACTGCCACAAAGGAACAGATTCACCCTGAAATTCGACTAGACAAAGGCAAGGTGGAGAAATCTAGGCATAAAATGATGAAGAACCAGCAGAATGGGGTGATACGGATTCTCCTTCCATGTTGTCTTACTTTTTCCCCACTAACAGCTGGCACTCAAAATATAAGCCAGATTCTGCTCCCGGCGACCCAGATGGAGTCACTCCAGATTTGCTGTGAATCCAGCACAGTTTCTGGGGATTCCTGCCAGGATAACTGAGAAGAGGCACATCCTCTCCAGCTCCCTTCACACTGCACTGCAAGAGAAAAAGTGTGAAACGCTTGTTTGGGAGGTGACAAAGCTCCTTGCTCACAGGTGGCCGCCTTACACCCTCTTGGTAGACCAAAAAAACCCATTTTCTTTGGAAGGGAGTGCTGGAAACAAAACAATAGCAATAGGGAAAGCCATAGCTCTGAGCTAGTACACCTCCCCTTACTCCCCTTCCCACGAAGCTACAGGAGAGATGGCTTGGGCCGTGCAATTTTTTATCTCTCAGGCTTTAGTTTCTCATCAAGGCTGTGTTGCAAATGAAGGCCTTGACTATCACCGTGAGCAAATTTTTATCCTTTACTGATATCAGGGCTCCAGTTAGGTGTCAGGACCAGAGCTGGAGCTGGCAACAGATTTTTCCCTTCCTCTTTTAATGGAGTGTCTCATTTTCCTCTTGCGACTAGGTTTACTGCTCCCAGGGAACGCAGTCACATTGAAATACTACCAGAATATGTGATCGTAATGTAAGGAGATACAACAATAATCACTGATTAAAAAGGAAGAATGAAAAGAGTAAGAGCTGGTGGCAGGATTGCTAAATGCTGATCAGTGCTGTAAGACAACCTTTGATTTTTTTAATTAATTATACATTCCCTCATACTTTGTACTGCTGTTGATTTAATTGGACTCCTTATTTTTAGACAACTACAGCAAGAGGAAGATAGGCTACAGCTTTTCAGAAGCTCAGCTCTAGCCTCATTCTGCCTCATTCAATACCACTGGGAGCAAAATTAGGCTAATGCTGAGCTCTTCCGAAAACCTCGTGGTCTTGATGCAGTTTAGCACACTGCTTGTTTATCTGTCTTACAGGATGGAGTAATTTCTATGCAGTTCAGTCTGTCCACACAGGAAACCATGCGGAACTGGGCTTAGCATCCACAAACATCCCAAAACCTTAACGCAGGAAAGAGTAGGTGTTGAGCAGCAGAAAATGGTACCGAGGTCTGTCTCCTACCAGCAGACTTTGCCATGGTATTCCCTTCAGCCTCACTCCATGCAATTTATTTGCACCCGATACAGAAGCACGTCTGCCAACGTGCTTTGCGGAGATAAAGCATTAAATGTTAAACTGCAGAAGGGGCAAAGGGGAATGCGCCGAGAGAGGTCTGTTTTCAGCCGCAGCCTGAAATCATGTCTTGCCACAGGTGAAGGGGACTTGGGGGAGAGAGAAGATCCCTGCATGCACACAATAATTCGTATTTCAGGGAACCTCCTTATCTGTGCTTCCCAAGCGTGTTTTGTGAAACTGAGAGGCGTAGGAGCAGTGAGAGCCTGGCAGAAGCAGGTCTGTTCAGAGAACGGGGAAGGACTGAGGAAAGGTTACGTTACCTGACGTGCCCGTGCACACATGCAATGGCAGCCGCCAGCGTTGGGAGCACAGGAGCCTGCAGATCTGCAGCTGGGAGGCCACCGGCCTGCGTTATTCGTTAACTTTCTCTAAGCCTCAGCTCCTGCAGTTGTGGGATCCCCCAGACACCTATGTCTTGTTGAAACACGCATTCTGCTCTTTCGGCTTTCCCAGGATAGTAATTTCTGCAAAACTTTCCCAATATATCTGCAACTGGGGCAGTATAAAAGTGCTCGTGTTGGTATCGTTTATGCACTTTCAGATCTGAACTCTTGTACAGCCCTGATGTTGCTCGGGCTTTCGCTGTCTGCACAAAAGCCCTGCCTACCCCGATGAATGTACAGCAGAAACATGTGTAGAGCATGCTGTAGCTGCCTTTGAACCTTCGCTGGCTTTGAACAACCAGCTCCGGGAATGCCAGAACTCACAAAGCCTCGTTCTGTGCACATGTCTTTCTGGTGGTTGATGCTTTTCTTATGACTGCAGCATTTCTTGCTTCCGTGAGGATCCTCTGATGTCTAATAACAAGTAAGATCACCTCGCAATCTTTCCCAGCTGGTGCACTCCTAAGGTTACTTATGGCTATCCAAGAACCTATTTGTACAGAAGCTGCAAGACAGGAAATATCCTCGAGCTCTATGTCTCTGTCACACTGGGTTTAAATATACTAGCAGGTTCAGAAGTTATTGTAGGGAGTTGGAGAGGCTCGCAGACACACACACGCAGAGGCAGCACGGTCCTGTGAGCCTCAGCTCCTTTGAGAACCAGACTAAAGAAAGGCCTCACTACAGAGAACAGCGTGAAACCTGTTCGCAGGATACCCTCAAATTTTAAAAACCTAGAAAAAACTGCACGGAGAAATCACAACGTCTTCCTTTTCAATATTTTTGAGAAGTGGGTTTCATTTTTTCAGCTCCTTCGACTTAGAATTTTGTATTTTCCCTTTTTGCCTTAATCTGAGGCTCTCTAAGCCTGTCCCCTGGCTTGGTGATGGCAAGCCTGCGGCTGACTCGGGCTGCAGACTGTAGGGCAGCAGCTCCAATGGGCACCGACGCCCTGAACGCGTTTGCGTTCAGAAGGCAATGCTGGGCAGGGATAGAAGCAGGGCTGCAGCTTTCTATTCCTGTGAAACCCACTGGAATGAGTTTGGCTCTTGGAATAATGGGATTCTGGACTCCAGAAGGGCTCTCCCACCTCTTACAGCACGCTTACACGCACGGTTTACCATACATATCTGCTATTAGCCATAATTTACTGCAAAGAATTACTCTGAACTGATATCTAGTATTCTCCCTTCTTGCCTACTTTTCACAAGGCAGCTCTTAAATATTTACCAGGAAGGAAGCTCATGTCAGTCTAGGTCTTCTACCATAATCACAGGAGCCTGCGTAACAAAGTACTCTAAAAACCAAGGGGACTTTATAACCAATCCTTACCCGCACTAAGCACCTGCCATTCATTTAATTTATAGCTCTCTCTTATTTCATCTCCCGAGAGAGGGGGTCTTGCTGTAAGCACAGCTATTATTTTGCAGCACCAATGCTGCAAGGTGCTCTTCCAGGGTACCACCGCTGACGTGACGCACTTGCTAATGGTGCTGTTAGTGACAGCCGTCTGGCTAGCAAAGGCTGAAGTGGATCGGTGACATACAGCACGGGACCGTCTGCCTCGCCAGCGTGCTGGAAAGAAAGGCTGCAGAATTATTGCCATTCCTTCTGCATTTAAGAAAAAAAATTGCACTTCTTAGTATGCTTTCAAGATATCAAGACACACACACAAAACAGATAAGATGGAGATCGGTTGTAAAAGATTTGCATTGTGAATAATTTTAGAAATACACCCCCACATCAGCACTTATACTCCAGTGCGGGGGAGAGCTACGCTATGGAAATGAGATGATGCTAGCGTGTATGTGTGTCTGTCTGTCTAACAATACCTGCCTGAAAAGATCAATCTGGATAACAAGGTCGTCAAGGCAAGCATCCAAGACTTGGCCTCCTACACAACCCTGGCAACAGGATGAAGCATGCCTCCACATGGGAGATGCTTCTGGTAAAGTGCTAAGGCGAGGTGCTAGGTGTCTTTGGTGACTGGCAAAGGAAAACTCATGAGAAAAAGCACTTTATACTCAGACAGCACATCTCATCTGAGAATCCTTATGGTCAAAACTCTTAACTAAAAGGAAGCCCGAAATCTCCCACCATCTAGATACCCGAGCAATCACAAACATCAGCAGTCATACTGGCCAAGCATATGAACAGAGGAGGCAGAGGACAGGCCAGGTTATGTCTCTGATCCTCATACACAACGAGCTTTTCTCAGGCAAAAGGAGGGAGGACTGTCTCCTTACTTATTCCCAGACCATTGCTCCCAGTACCTGATTTCTCAGGCATCAGAAATTAAAATGATAGTGCTGGGAGGAGGAGGAGGAAGGAGACATAACTAGACTGTGGGACCCACTTCACACTGATTCTTGACTGCAAAACACAGAATAGGAGTTGAGCACCTTTACGGTCGGCGCGGTAAAATTTACAGGGTTTCAGCAGTGCTTAGCCCCTGGGAATTCCCATCCCTTGCGGTCGGATGAAACTGTGTGCTGAGCACTTTTTAAGACCTAGCGCTGCTTGCATTTACTCAGATGGCTCAGAAGAGACTGAAATGATTGGGGGAGAGACCTGCTGAGCTGATGTTTTATGATCCATACTGTGGTTGTGCCCTACCGAGGTCTCTGAGCCCCATTGTGCCAGGCACTGGAGAGTGCTGCAGCTGCAGAGAGCATTTTACGATGTTGAGCAGACATCTTGGAGCGCAGAAAGGTGAAGTTATTCCTCCACAAACATGAGAACTGAGCGCTAGAGTAACCGGTGCATGACGATACCCGCTAGATTTGGGAGCCCTTAATTGAAGGCTATGAACTGGGTCAAGGAGAACCCTGTGGCGAGGGGACGGAGCAGGACCGTGCGGGTGATGTGCTGTGCTGAAGGTTGCGACAGACCTTCGGTCAGGTACGCTGCTTTGGGGTTTTTTTGGGGGAGGGGGTGGGGGTGTTAAGTACAGCCCTGCTCCGGCAAACACACATCTATTTGTTACTTGCTAGCATCAAATCCCCAGGTTTTCAGTGAACTGAAAAAAGTCACTTTTATCGTGGCAAACACTTGTTTTAAAATCCTTAGAAATTCTGCTGGAAGAAAGAATAGACCCAAAGCCTTGATTTGCAGTAACCTTTCAGCACATGCTTTGCAGAAGAGCAGTTGGCGTCTGCATATGCCTTGCTGAAATCTGTAAGTACATGCTTGAAGTTAAATATATGCATAAGCACTCTTTGGGGTAGGGTTAATTACTAAATCCAGGTCTCATTAAGGTCTTCCTATTTTCTTTTTTGTAATTCGCTTATTTATTCTGCAAGAATATGATCAGATACAGGAATAAAGGCTGTACAGTTAGAACTGCCAGGCCATAAGAAAATCAGAAAAGTATGCAGGGAAATATTCCCAGTCTGTGGTAAAGTTTTCTCGTTACATTCTCAGATCCTTCTTTATCTCATTGTTTCTCAGTTTATCACAATTCTTCATTTCCTGTTCCCTTTTAGACTTCAAACATATATATTTTTAATGTGGCTTTTTTTAACCCTTCCATAGTTAGTATTTTAACCTTTCAGAGACTCTTGGCTAGACCTCATGTACAAATTCCAGATAACTTAACCAGACACTACAAGGACATTTTTAATGAATAATCTGGTATTAGAGTTTAAAGTCTGGCCAAGAGTTTATGACTTCTTATTGTTATTAATGTTATAACAGCAAAATAATTGTACTGTGCATTTTTACAGCTTCTGCCACTCAAGGCTGGTAAAGGACAGATACGAACACGGCAATACTTCATTCCAATTTTGATATCACACCTTACTGTAGTGCACAGGACTCTCAGAAGCATCCACATTTGCCTAAATTTCCTCCTCTTGCAACAAGAAGTAGGAGAGGCAAGCCTAAGCTGAGCTAACTTAAAAATCTCCACCAAGTTTTTGTTACAGCTTGCTTTGACTGGAGTTTTCCTGATGTCCTGGTCTGCAGGGTTACTTTAGAGAGTTCACCACTACTAGCAAAGACTTGTATCAGCTGAGGGCTACAGAGCGATCCAAAGGAGACCAAATAGAGTTACCCAAACTGAAATTCAGACCAGAGTTTGCTAACTAACTTTTTTTCTTTTTCCCCTAATGGAAACTTTGACATTAGCTTTAGCTTAATGGTTTAACCACACACTTCAAAATCTCTGAGGCAAGAGGCTGAGACCTCTGCGCGATTTCTCACCCCAAGATGGGGCTTCTAGTACCATGGCACTCCCAACCCCAGCACTGTTCGGGGGGGTGTTTTAGCCTTGAGTCAGTGGCAAGTGTGCCTCATCATTTGCTGCATTAACCCTCCTCTGCCCCATGTCCTACAGCACTTTGGGGTTCCTGCCCAGGCCTCCCATACAAATATTGACATAACTTGGTCCTATCTAGAGGGCGAGAAACAGTAAGCAAGGAATAATATTTGAAATATTTTGAAATAGTTGTGTTATTGAAAACAGCAAGGCTTGAAAAATTTCCTGAACAGAGCTGTCTAGAGCAGGAGGCTATTTTGAGGATCGCTTTTTGCCTTTAACCCAACTATCTCAGCACCCCACCCTTCTTCCTTCCACCTTCCTTAATTTCTTAGACTTCCTTCTTGTTGCTTTTCGTGAGTCTATTTTAGGTGTGAGATCGTGGTTAGCTTCTCACTAGGCATCTACTTCCCATTTTCTGTCTCTGGGGTTTGCCTTTTCAGCAAAGTTGTGAGTCCTCTAGTACATACAACATGTAAGATTCCTCATGATAAACAGATATTGCCCGTAAAGAAGAGAAAATAACTACTTGAGAAGAAAATAAGGGGTCAGAATGAACACAGCCAGGCTTTTCCAAATGCAGGAAATAATGCAAAAACTGACTAGTGCAAAGAATACCAAATTAAGCTTGCTGAGTCCAGCTGTCAGGACATGGGTGCCTTAACTCTTCCATCTCTGGCAAACAGATACTCAGACTAACCACAAAATATCACTGCTTTGATACTAACCATCGCCTTTCCTCTTGGCAGAGTTATTCCATCTCATGCGCTGACCAACTTTAATATTAAATTCCAGACAGGCCCATGAAGCCTTACTGTGGAGCCCACAGTGGGATTTAGTTGTGATATATTCCCTTCCCGCTATTAGATGGAAAGGGACTGAAACGGTGAATGGATTTGGCTATGCAGGCCCCAACCTGAGGCTTCATCGTCTTTGCACAAAACTTCGGAGATGTTTGTTGTTTGCACTTAAGTGGACGGTATGGTCCAAATCTCATTTCTGTCAAGTCGGAGCAAGTTCAGACAAACATCCAAGCTCTCCCTCTGAGGATGTGCATGATACAAAGACCTGGACTCTAACCTAGAAGGAAGTTTGCATCACAAGTTTCATCACAAGATCCAAACCGAGTAGCTCAATGCTTTGTTTTCAGTCTTTAGCTACACCATGTTGACGTTGGTCTATGTTATCTCTACCCGCTTCCTCTCTGTCAGGCTGGGAAAACTTCCCCTTAGCTCTGGGGCTTACTCTGTCTCTGGAGAACAAGTCAGCTCTCCACTGGCAGTCGAGAGGAGCTAAAACCACGAGGTTCCTACTAATAGGAGCAGCCCATCAAAACCTCCTCGCATCGCACTGAGAATTTGTCCCAGAAAATGAAGGCCTCGGTGCCTTGCAGGGCTCAAGTTCCTGGTACAGCCCAGTGTCACCGACTTCACAGAACAGCAGCTTTCTGGCAAATTGTGCAACTGCACCGCCCCCAAACTTCCTGTTTTGAAACCCCAAGAAGCTGGAAAATGTTAACACCGGCACTTTAAAGTGCTAGTTGTGGGGTTTTGTTTTTTTTTTTTTCTTCTTCTTCCTAAAGATCTAAATGATACTAAAAAATTCTACACACAAAGGAATTAAAGTGGGGATGCCTTAAGGAACTGGGGGCTGAAAAGGATGCCCGTGTCTTTCCAGGGAGCCCCAAACCAGGCAGAGCACGGCACGTCAGAGCACCCGTAGCAAAACCATCCCCTCTTCCATGACCTGTGTGACATGAGGTAGCTCACTGTCTCTCCACCTCCCATCTCGCCCTCTCCAAATCAGGTGTGCTCCATCGCTGTGGCTATCGGTAAGTTTTTCGGCAGCAGGTCCTGGTGCTTCCAGCTGGAGCTGTGCTGGGCGCTGCGGACGCCCGCTGAAACGGCAGTCGCCGGAGGTGAGCTGTGCCGCTCGGAGTAAGAGGCGAGGTGACAGATGGAGAGGAAGGTGCTCACAAAGTGGCAGCGAGACAATTGCGATTCACGTGTCGAGCAGCGCTCACCGGGCACCACGTGCCACGAGCAGCCACCTGGCCCGGCTTCCCACTCCGGCCAAGGCATGCGGCAGATCCACGCTCTGCCTAAAACCCACCCATGATGGGAAAAAGAGGACCTTGACAGAGAAAACAGAGATACGGCAAATCTCTGTTCCATCCCAGCTCATTTCTGTATAGGAAGTAGAGCAATTAGAAAGAAGAAAGCATCGTGTTTGTCTTGAACGCTGCGAGGGAACTTATTTATTTCCAATCAGCATGACAACTGCTTCCTTTTCTGGCTATCACTGAAACTCCAGATGGTACATTTGAGCATACTTAAACCTCTAACTTGGCTCCTTGCAAAGACATTGTCTTCCTGGTTAGCTAAAAATATATTAATAGTATTGGGATGAAAGCTCCTGCTCTCCTGCACTGCGCTATTTGAATAATGAAGTCTCGGTCATTCTGCAGCATTCTGGCTAGTATTAAAATTAAGTGTTTGAAGGGGGTGAGCTCTGCTGAATGTGCTCTCATTATAACCACCTTCTATTTGAATTTATTGGTATTATCTGTATTTGGCTATTCTGCTAATATTCAGAATTCTGCAAACCCTTTAACAGCAGCAGTTATTACCTGTCTTCCTTAACCCTGTCACCCTTTTCCAGTCATTGCCCTGCATCAAAATCTTGAACTTTTCTGAAATCAGCCAGCTGAGGTGCTGCCAACTCTTACAGTTTTAGAGGAATTGTGAGAATTCCTCTAAATTAGGGAATTGTGAGACATCGTTTTCTTAAATCTCCAGCTTCAGGACTCCTGTTATTTTCAGAGACTGCTGCTCTTTGTTTGGGCAGCAGTACCTTTCTAGATTCGCACATAGGGAGAAAAGCTTAAGGAAGTGAACTAGGAGGCCAGACCACAAACATAATCCAACCCAAAAACTAAAAAGAAAAACAATATCGTGACTAATGACAAGTCTTTGCACCTGAAGCTGAAGGGGAGAATAAAAGGACAGAGGAATTTTGATGGTGTGTGACCAATTCAAATCAGCCAGAATACCCGCGCCTCGTTCCTCCTCCGTCACGCGAGGACCTGGTGGAGTGCTGGCAACTGCGAGCTCAGGACGTTGACATCTAAGCCCATGCCTCATAACAAGGTGTACTGTTATTGTCCTAAAGAAAATAATATCCTGTTTCCTTTTTAAACTCTGTGTCTCTTTAACAATGTTAAATGGCTGCTACATTCCTGCCTTTATCCCAGACACTTTTTATGAGTCTGCACTTCCCTCTTCTTTCGCTTTAACAAGCCGGCTAAGCAGAGGATTAGGGGAATGACTTGGTGCACATGTGCTGAAGAAGGGGGGGAGATCCGCCTTCAAAATCTTACATAACTTAAAAAAAATAAACACATAAAACAGAGACACACGCCCAGGCCCTCACTCTTTGCACTTGAAAATAATAATCATCATCATCACGTGGCCAGGCTGCAGTTTGCCAGCTGGACCGTCCTCTGAAAAAAATGAACATTTTAAATTATGGAAACTAGAAATACAGAGCAGCTCATTTCCCAAACGTATTTCTGATGGTGTTTCCCATTTCTCTCGCTTTCCTATTACCAGAGCTTGGTATTCAATAGCTGGGAACAAGCAGCCACCCCTCGGGATGGAGGAGGAAGAGAACTACCGAGCCCTATCATGCTGTCAGGCACCTTCTATAAATATTTATGTGACCTACAGGATATAGCACAGTTTGAAATCTTGCAGCCTCCGTAGCCACTGTGCAGTCAGGCAGTTCCCCGTACTCCTCTGAAAGTTCCTCTATTTCAGGCAAGACCTGGGTCTTTACATAGCTGGGATCTGCTTATAGCATTCGCTGACCTAAATTGGGAGCCTTGTACCGAACGGCGTGTTCCTAAGGGGATCTGGGCGTGAGCAATGAGCTCGCGTTTTGTGGAGGATGTGGCTGCAATTAGAGTCGCTCAATAAACGTGAGGAGGACTTTATGTCCTCCATCATGGGCAGAATGCACAGAAGGATAAGCTAAGGCAAGGCTTGAAGGATTGAGCCAAAGCTCCGTGAAGGGAAGAAAGAGTAATCCTTCTGCCATGCACTTACGCTGGAGTCATTCCTGTCTCGCAAAAACACCCACGGTTTTTGGGTTTTTTTCTTAACAAACTGCAGAAAAGGAACGTACCCAACCCCCTACCCTAAACAGGAACTTGATCCCTAATGATACCTTCCTGTCCTGTGCCTATTTATAGAAGTAAGGTCACCCAAATAAGAACAGAAACGGTATCATATGACTTTTGGTGACCAACTGAATTCTGCATATTGAGAATTCAGAGGAACGCATTTGAATAACCCACACCAAAAAACATTTGGAAAGAACACCTCACTGTGGCCATTTTTGTGTGTGGAACGACTAAGCAATTTGTGAGACACGCTGTCAGTTATTTGGAATTTGGGTGTCTTTCTCTACATCAAATAATCGAGTCATTAGATGGACGGAAATTTCGCTTGCAAAACTGTTCTTCGATGTGCAATTGTTTATTGAAAGCCTAAAATAGACACGTTTCCACTATTGTACTGTTAATGGTAGAAACAATTGATGAAAACTGCAAAAATTAAGGCATCTGTAAAGGTCGCTTGATGGGCAATTTGTAAACCACACAAAAAAAAAAAGCTGGGAATTTTACTGTTTGCGAAGAATTTATAACTGCTTCCCTATACATTTGCTATACAGCAGGGCTTGAATTCAGGACCATCCGCACCGTGACCGAGTTTCACATGTAGGCTAAGGGGGGAGTTAACTATTGGCCTTCTGACCTGTACCTGGACTGACAGCCGTGCTGCAAACAGCAACCGCAGCCACATCTAGAAAAGGCCTATTTTTTGTCTTTCCCTGGAGCCAGCCAGCATGTTGTTTTCTATTCTTTTACCATAAACCAACACAGACTGAAGAAAGTCAAGCTCTAAATAGATACATATACCTGTTTGAATATATGTTTGCATAAATACATATTTTATACACACACACAAGCAAAAATAAAGGTGCCTATTTCATCATCCTAACAAAAATGTTCTATTTGACGGCATTCTTCTTTCAAACTCATTTGGCATAAATTGCGATCCGTAATTCCTATCTTATCCTGTCAGGCCGTCCTTCGAAGTGAACCTAATGATGAGGAGAGCCAAGTACTTCCACAATGTTTAAAGCAGTTTCAAAAAAAAATCTGTGTTTACACAGCTAAATATTTTATGGGCCAAAGATTCAGGGCTACTTGAAATGATGAATTCATCCCTCCGAGGGGTTTTGTTCATGGATAAGCAGTTTGTCTAGGCTTGAGGCACATAATGAAAGGGAAGATTTAGTCATTCCCTTTCTTTTACAGGCTGCCTCCATCCTTCCGTTGCTCATTCACAAATCCCTCGGTGCCTCCGTAGGCAGGCAACTCGTAGGTGGATCTGAGGTAGAAGCATTTTCTACTGCCTCTGCGAGCAGCAGCACGCAGCGGAGCCAGCTCCCTCTTACAGAGGTCAGCTCTGCCGACGGCAGGGTTTGAATCTCTGCTTATTATAGCAAAGGGAGAGCCGATGGAACCGGGGAAATTCAGTCCTAAGCAGCAGCCAGAGCGGCTAACTTTATATGAATTAGGCATTGCTTCTGGAGAGCAAACAGGCTCTCTGGACCCAAGGGTTCAAACCAGCTGCGTGACTCAGCCTTGGTGTGTTTGAACGTGTGAGGAGGAGAGGAGGTTGCCTGCAGCGGTCTCTGCTCTGTACGTGCCTGAAGGGCCAGCGCCGAGGGCTTGAACGCGATGGAGGCTGCAGACCCTGCACGGCCACGGTGCACAAACGCACTCATCTTCCCCGCCCCAGCACAGCACCTTGCACGTCGGCTGATCTCTGCTTCAGGCATCAACACCCCAAAGTTTGCATACCTTTTCAGTGATAAAATATAATGCAGGATAAAGAACTACTTCAAAACAGCTCGCCCCGGTCCCTTGCTCTCGTGCTTTTTGCATTAACTGTCCCGCATGGCAGTTACCTCCGCTGGCAGCCACGCACCCCCTCCTTTTCTAAACTGGACTGGAAGAAATCTGAGCACTTACAGAGCAAGGATTTCTGCGTGGTGCTTCTGAGACTGGCGGTTCTCTTTATGGTTAATGCATCATTCCCCATTACAGTCATTTCCTCTGAAGTAAATGGGATTTCGCCATTATACTTTATGCTTATTGATATATATTTCCTAGCTGAATTGACATTCCCCTGTTGCCTTTTTTTTCTCTACCCTGAAATTGCAGGAAGCCAAAAATCCTTCAACAGTAATGAGCTAAGTTCTGTAGCATGCTGAGCTGTGTGCTCGCCCATTAAGTGGGCTGGGGTTAAAATGGGCACCATTTACACATTAATATGTATTCCAAGGCAGCAACACCGGTTCTGCTGTGATGTTTCAGGCTAAGGGGTCAACTGTTTAGCTGGGATGCTTCCCAGCGATATTCTGATACTGTTTAACCAGTGATTGAGTGGAGGAAGACTTTCCTTGACATTGAAGAGTGTCACAGGGAGGCCTTTGAGGTTGAAGAATCAAAAAAATCTGATTCTCTCTGGTGGCTAAAATACCTGCAAGTGCTTTTGGAAGACACTGCTATTAGGATCTTCTTTCTCCTTCCCTAAATCCTCCACCTCCAGACCTGCGGTTGGACATAGCGTCTCCCTTGCTCTCTGTTCAAAATGGCTATTACATGTTGCTGTGCGTTGTTAAATGACTTCCCTGTACTTCATCTCAGAGGCAGAAGTTAAGAGATGGAGGAATTGCGTGGCTCAAGGGACCACTACTGCTGCACAAAGCTTTTCACCTCCTGTCTGAATCCAGCTGCAATTTTTGCATGACCAGAAATTGTTACTGTGCGATGCCAGTTTGGTAGATTCTGAAAAATAAGTTGTTTTCTGGCTTTTCTTCTTTTCTGGTGCATCTGCATCACAAAACCACTTCTTACCACTAGCTACCATACTACAGCCAACACTCGCTACCCAGCGGGAGTAAATCTGAGCACCTAAGCCATAGCTAGTCACCTAATTAAGTGACCTGGTTTTCTTAGGAGTAGAACATGTCTTCCAGCTCCCACTGCACTCAGCAGTTGTGAAAATCAGGCCACTTTTGTAAGTGGCCAAACGTAGCTGTGACTAGTTTTCAGTACTCAACTTTTAAAAAGTTGATCTTGACAGAGCCTGGGAGCTGGAGGACCCGGAGGATGGGTCCTCTCCAGGTTCTGGCTGGTGGCTACAGAGGAGGGTGTTTGGGAGGGATGCAGTGCGTGCCCTGTTTTGTGACTAACCAGAGGCTATCAGTCATCATCACCATTCCTAGCACTAAATTTAAAAAAAAAAAAAAAAGAGTCTCTCAGCTTCAGGTCCTGTGATAAAAATATACCTTGGCTTTTGTTTGCTTTATGTGGTATTTCCTCCTTGCACTGAAAATTAAATTGAAAAGGGAGTTTATTGTCCCCATGGAAGAGGTAGGCACCTTTTGAAATCGCGCATGAACAAAAGCACATGGGGCCCAGCCTTATGTTTTCTAACGCCCTTTGGGGTCCCGGGAGCACAGAGGCAGCGGAGAAGGAGGTGCAGTCAATTCCAGCAGAGCTCTATTGTGCGATTTATTCCAAGGAAGCATCAATTCATTAAGCGAACAAGTCAACAAGGGTGGGTGGCAGTACCGTCTGTCCCACTAGATTGTGCATGACTCCTTCAGAGCTCTGCTCTGGGGTCTGGAGAGAGTAAATAAGGAGTGAGAGCCAGCTCGTCTGCCCTCACATTGCAACAGGAGAAGCTGCTCATTTCAAAGCCAGAGCTTTACTGGGAGGGAGTTTTTTAATTCACTGCCTCGGATGCAAAGCAGACAGACACACTTCAGCGGCAAGATCTATGGTTATCAAATTTTAGTCGTGTTTTAAAGAGCATAAACAACGTAGGCAAGAGGGGAGGTGAACTGAGCAAAGGCAACGTAACAGAAATGGGTGATGAAACCAGGGTAGGGAAGATCCACAGCTGGCCAGCTGGGGCAGCTGGACATCGCTCTGCTCAAGGAGAGCTTTTTGCTCTTTGCTCGTGTCTGAACTACTTCTCAAAGCAAAGCAGTGTCTGTTTTGCATAGTGCATCTGAGGCAGGCAAGGAAAAGGTCAGCAAGATAGACCGTGCAAGATACGTCCTTCCAGAAGGCAGGTGCTTGGACTAGCACTCTGCTGATCTCGAATGAATGCTGGCAGATAAGGGCAGCAAAATGCTTCAGGAGGAAGTATTTTCATAATCGCACATTTGCAACACAGCCCTTTTTTGCAGCATTATCTTTCTGCCTTCCTCTTACTCTCAAAATGAACAAAAATATGTATATTCAAGGGATGGGGAAGCCAAGGGCAGAGCTGAAACACAGCTGAGTCAACAACACATGTCTACGAGCTGGTGGGTAACATTGCATATTCCCGCATGGTTATCAGAGAGCTTTCGAAAGTCATCACTGCAAAACAGAAAGGGCGACAGAAGCGCAGTAAACATCCTACACAGCACTATGGGCAGAAACAAGAAATGCTGGATGGTCCCAGCTGCCCTAATCCTCGTGCTGCGGGTTGGACCCTGGAGTCATGATCCTTTTCCCCTCATTTGGACCATAACCAACCGGCAGCACCTCGCAGCAGATAACACGGGGTGAATAGTACATTGATCTTGTCCCTTTGGTCAGACACATTCCCCCTAGCTTAAAGATGTCAGCAAGTCTTTTGCACTATTACCAATACCATATTTAGTAAGATTCGGTTACAGCTTGAGGCCGGCCGGTGTAAACTAGAAGTTTTCCTGTCCTCAGTCTGATTTTCTGTCGCTAAGAGCAGGCAGCTCTGAGACACGGTGTATAACCCACAGAGCAAAAGGGAGGCAGCTGCTTCAGCCAAATTAACAACAGAAGAATACAACTGGCTGTCACCTTTGTCAGCCCCTGAGCTGTACCCCTGCTTGTGCTTCACACGCTGAACGCCAGCCAGCAGGGCTTTACCTTTGGTGGGAGCTGCGCTGGTGCCTGAATGTATTCCATGTTGTCTGACGTGTTGTCTACATCTGTCTACCAGCGCAGCGTGCTGGGTCTGTAGGATGTAGATCCCTTTCTGGCACTGCCCATCTGTAGGATCCCTTCCTTTCCCTGGCTTCAGGGGACAGCTGCCTGGAGACCCCACTCTCGCCTTCTGTGAAGGCTTCTTGCTCTTCAGACCTTCCTCCACTCGCACTATTTTGCACAAGTGTGTGCTGGTTAATTAGGTTAAACCAGCATCGTGTTCATTTTCATTCAACCAGCTCCTTCCTACCGCACCTGCAGCACTTGTTTGATAGCAGTACTGCCCTTCTTCCCTTAAGTAGGGTGCTCTGAAATCACCTATTCGTGGGGAATTTGCCTCCTGACACCCAACTGAGGGCCTGACTCCTGCTCTCCTTTTCTGCCTCCTTCATTCATCATTTTTGCTAAATATTTATGCCATTTATGCTCATTTTGGCAGTCTGTAGTGTTACAAAGCTGAGCTGGTCCACAGCTGCACTTCAGTGCTGATGCTCAGCATTTGGAAAACACTATTACATGTCTACCAGCACTGTGCTGGTTTGTTCTGCAACTGGAAAACTTGCTGAACAGAAGACTTGGGTCTTCCTGGCTGGAGTGAAAGGGGATTTATAGGTGTCCTGAAGGGAAATAAGCAAAAGAGCACTTTCAGTGTAGCAAGGACTGAAGGGAGCTAGCAAATCTTGGCAGGTTATTTTAACCTGAAAAGTCTCTGGTTTGTGCCCCCTGGTGGCAGTTGAATTTTTCTCGTCCGTGCTATTGCAATGTCTGCACTTCAGACCCAAACATTTTGATTTTCATGCTGAGCAATTGACCAGCAAAGAGGTCATTAAATGCCAATAGCCAGTGCTTCACTATCCAGAAAAACATCAGGCCAAGCAGGGAAAACCCAGAGGTCCATGTCTCATACTTTGAACAGCCTGCATGACTTTGTCCCTCAAACAGAGTACGGCGATTTGACAGGCGGCACGTCCAAAAGAAAGCCCCAGGGCTGAGGGAATCAGCCTGGAAAGTGTATCCCACGGGTTTCTAAACACGCTGTTACAGCCCTTCCCCAGCAACGTCCCCAGGTTCGAGCAATAGATGTGACTATAGCCAGGGATTATAATCCAGCATCACTGAAATCCTCTTTTTATTTCGTTCTCTCCTCAGACAAAAAGCACTGGCATCGACAGGCGGAAGAAGTGTTCAAGCAGCATGCGACTGGTTGGTATGAAGTAATAAATGTTAAAAAGAGTGAAAGAAATGAGTGAATTTAATGTTTAAGATTTTAGCCATTAGAGTGTGGAATGTTTAAACAGGGGCATTATCTAAAAAGCACTAGCAAAATCAGTGAGACATTAAAGTGCTGTAAATAAGCAATCCAAAACCAAGCCTTGTCTGAGAGAGTTTGTGATCTTGAGTAATAGCAAAAAAAAGGTGAGAGAAAGGAACCACTACTCTCTCCACCCTAGCACTTAAAGAGAAAACTGAGCGCTGCCTTTTCAAAGATGTTGAGCAATTTCTAGTGCTCTCCTCCCTGTGTCTTACACAGCGAAAGTCAGAAAGGCAGCAGCAGTGACCCAGGTTAGATCTTCAGAGCCTCAGTCTGAAACTAAAAACCAATTTTCTGTATTACTTAGTAGTGGTAATGGGCTGCAAGTGAGACAACGCACCTCTCTGCCTGACCTGCCAGAGCTGATTTTTTCCATAAAGGGAGAACAAAAGGGAGTGAGGACAGGGGAAGCCAATGTTGCTGGAAAAAAAAAATATGTCTTTATCTGTCAATCTAACATTTTTTTCTCCCTCTCAGGCTGTTCTCCCATGTGGGTGACCCATTCCTCGATGACACCCTGCCTCGGGAGTACGTCCTCTACCTGCGCCCCACCGGTCCCCTGGCTCAGAAGCTGTCTGAGTTCTGGCAGCAGTCAAAGCAGATCTGTGGGAAGAACAAAGCTCACAACATTTTCCCACATATCACCCTCTGCCAATTCTTTATGGTAAACCAGAGCTCCTCTTTCCGTTGCCTTTATGCATGCATTCATGAGAAGCCCTTGCCAGGTCCGGACTGGAGACATTACACGCTTCATTCAGTCGCCGCAGAAGGGTTTGTGCTCGGCAGTTTCGGGAGGGTTGTTACCAGAACCGCCTGATGCCCGGGCTTGTTGAGGAAGTAATTGGTTTTTAAGCGGGTTGTTTTCAGGGAAGAGCAGCAGCAGGCGGCCAGATTCTCATAATCTCAAGTGATCGTTCACATGAGAATAGACAGTGGTGGTTGGGGGGGTGAGGTTAGGAAGGTTACTTGGCGCTAGCTGATCCTGCTTTGAGGACAAGGGAGGGGCAGATGATTTCTAAACATACCTTTTTCCATGACCCTGTGCTTTTTGTCACTGCATAACAGCAAAGGTAGACCATTCACGCCCACCCACCCAAGCCTTTCCTTTCCCTACCGAGTGCATTAGAGAGCTACGCACAGGCGTAAGGAACGATTCTCCACCTGAGAAACGCTCATCCTGTTTTCTTTGGCAGTGTGAGGACAGCAAGGTCGATGCTCTCACTGAAGCTCTGCAGGCCACCGTGATGCGGTGGAAATGCAAATTCCCCGCCCCTCTGCCTTTGGAGCTCTACACGTCCTCAAACTTCATTGGGCTTTTTGTCAAGGAAGAAAGTGCTGAGGTGCTCAAGAAGTTTGCTGCAGACTTCGCTGCAGAGGCTGCTTCTAAAGCAGGTGAGTGACTATGCTGCCAGCTACAAAGAGCTCACGGCTTGGTCAAGGCTTGAGTGTTTTCAGAAACCAAAGTTTTGATGGTATGAAGAAATGAAAGCTCATGAAGCCAATACCTGATTTTTAAAAGTGGCCTGAAGGCTGAGAGCCCAAGAGGAACACCCCGTCAGGTGCTTTGGGTTTCAGTGTTTTTTCAGTTGAAAGATCACCTCACACTTAGTCTCAAGTGTTATCTCCTGAAAGGGAAGTTGACATTTGGTGGTTCCTTAACCTTTCAGATAGACGCTTTGTCTGCAAGGCTGAGCATTTCCTGCTCCACTCACTACCTCAAGCCACTGTCACAAAACTTTCCTCGGCCATGTAAAGGCTGTGTTTGTTTTTTTTCTGCATTTCTGAGATGCAAACAGGGCTCTGTGAGAAGACCTCAAGTATCCTGGTGTCCTGGTTTCAGCTGAGTTAGAGTTACTTTTCTTCCTAGTAGCTAGCATAGTGCTGTGTTTTGGATTTAGCATGAGAAGAATGCTGATAACACACTGATGTTTTAGTTGTTGCTAAGTAATGCTTAGACTAGTCAAGGACTTTCTTTTTCAGCTTCCCATGCTCTGCCAGGTGCACAAGAAGTTGGGAGGGGGCACGGCCCAAGATAGTTGATCCAAATCGACCAAAGGGCTATTCCATACCATATGACGTCATGCTCAGTATATAAACCGAGGGGAGTTAGCCGGGGGGCAGCGATCGCTGCTCGGGGACTGGCTGGGTGTCGGTCGGCGGGTGGTGAGCGGTTGCATCACTTGTTTTCTTTTCCCTGGGTTTTGTTTGTCTCTCTCGTTCTCCTTTTCATTACAATTATTATTATTATTATTATCATTATTATTATTACTATTATTATTATTTTATTTCAATTATTAAACTGTTCTTATCTCAACCCGTGGGTTTTCTTACTCTTGCCCTTCCGATTCTCTCCCCCATCCCACCGGGGAGGGGGAGGGTGAGCGAGTGGCTGCGTGGTGCTTAGTTGCCGAGTGGGGCTAAACCACGACACCTGGCAACCTAGGAAGGACCCTTTTCAAATAGCTCTACCTCAGTACCAACACGGCTGGCTCCATTGCCTGGTCCTCTACTGCTTCTGGAGGGGGGAACCCATCAGGAGCCGGGAGGGGGGAGATGACCAGAGCATCCCATGCTCCCACGGTCTCTACTACTGAACGGGCTCTCCGGGTGTCCTCCGATTACCTCCAAACTTGGAAGTCAGAACAGCATCGGAGCACTGTAATAGCTCCCTGACTAATCCTCCCACCCTCCGCCGCTGTAGCACTCAGCCTGGACTAGTCACAACACAACCGGTTTAGTCCTTCGTTATCACAGGCTTATCCTGGAGTTCAAGTGCATCAAGATACAGCAACTTCTGAGTGCCTGGGGTGTTTCCATGCCAGACAGGCACCCCGTAACACCATGCAGAACAGCTAGAAGTCTCTGCCCCTGGTTCAGAGGAAGAGATACAGATGTGTTGTAGGTTCATCACACCTCTGAAATGCATTGCTTTCACCTGACAGCGACCTAGAACTTTTCCTCCCTTTACAAGAGGGAGGAAATGTCTGTTATCTCTACAAATGCACATTTCGAAAGGCAGCAACGAGCACAGAAACATTAGGCAGGTCCAAGGGCTGTTGCAGCCACGTGAGAATTGTACAAGTGTTCCCCCACACAGCGTAGGCGTACCCTCCAAACCAACACAGCCAGAAGGGGCAGTTCTTACCCCAAAAACACTGACCCAGAAGAAGGGAAGCATCAGTGGCTCCCAGCAAGCTTCTACCCTTGCGACTGCTCCAATTCAGACAAATTGGTTCTTTCTTAGGGGAAGGTGATTGCTGCATTGCAGTCCACAGCTTGCTCAGGTTATCACATTAAAGTCTCTGGGGCTTTTTCAGAGATCCAGAGCATATTTTTTCTTGCGGATCAAAAAAAAAGATGGATGAGCTTGCAAAGCTACCCCTGGCTGGCACTTGGAGCCAAGTCCCTGAATAGCTGCAATTTTGACTGAATAATCAGTCAAATCTAATTGCAATTTTTGGTTGAATAAGCAAGAATAAATTACATGCAAACAATGTATTCTCTGATTTCCACATCTACTGGAAGAGTCCCAATATTTCACATACCTTTCTGCTTCCTGGAATCTTTTCCTAATAAAGGTTCTTTTTCTGCAGGATCATTTTGAATTATTATCATATCAATGTCTGTTTCCACCGTTTTGGAATACCTCACCCATAGTGGGCAAACTGGTACTCCAACTAATGTCCAGGGAAAAAATGTAATCCACTCGCATGAACCTGTAAATGCCATGGATTTGTAATTGCTACTGTAGGAGAGAGAACAGAGGAGGGAGAGTAAAAATTATGATTTTTTTAACTTGCTTATTTTGGGGAGATCTTCATCTGGTAATGAAAGAAAGGACACCCCTTTCCTGGAAAAGTGTCTTTTTGGGGAGAAGACCCAGTGGGTTCAAAATTGCAATAATTGTTACCACACCATCCAGAAACCCGTTGTTTTCTGAATGCAAACGAGTTTCAGCAGTTTGGCAAGGATGCCACGTCTACCACCCTGGTGTGACTCAGGACTGAAGCAGACCACAAACCTCTAATAATTTGATCCAAGGTGCAACACATAGGGAACTCACATTCGACTTCCCCAAAGCCTTGTCAGAAACTGCCCTACAATTTGATCCACTTGAGCTATCTTTAAAAGTTCGGCTCCCAGCTCCTGTTCAGAGGCGATAGACACTCGTACGCCTTCGAAAAGCCGCTGATCTCGACAGTCGCTTGTTGTTAACTGGCATCTTCTCGTTGCAGATGTTCATGTGGAGCCCCACAAGAAGCAGCTCCACGTGACGCTGGCCTATCACTTCCAGACCAGCCACCTGCCCACGCTGGAGAAGTTAGCGCAGAACATCGATGTCAAGCTGGGCTGCGACTGGGTCGCCGCGATATTCTCCCGAGACATACGCTTCGTTAATCATGAGGTAAATTTTTGGAGCTCGTTTCAGTCCAAAAATTTAAAAAAAAAAAAAAAGAGGACCTAGCAGAGTCGCAGGCTGGTTTAGCTGCATTTGCAGCCCAAGAGTGCTCACCAGCTGCGAGCTGAATGAGGATTCCCATGTCCGCTGCTGCAAGCTGCACAAATACACAGCACAGACTATAGAGACATTAAGGAATTTGCCTCAGGTCCCACAAGGACGCCCAGAACACAGATCTCCCACATGCCACCAGTCATCTTAACAAACAGACCATCGCGCCTTTTTTTTTGCTTTTTACTCATACTGTCTAGACTTGCTATTTCACCCACCTCATTTTTTGCTTCTTGTGGGAACCGTGTCCTGCTGGATTAATTAATTCTAACAATGACTCTCCTGTTAGCTCAACATAAGCTGGTCTGATCTCTCAAGAACCAGGCCAGCATCTTAACCTGACTGCTATCCATTTCTTCTGCACAGACTTGACATTATTATTAATCACAGCATTTAGTTTCATCATATAAGAAACGTTTGCCCTCATGGCCTATATACTTCAATTACTCATCTGGATTCTATAGCTGCATCATCTAAGTGTCTTAACATAGGTTTCTTAATAATGTTGTTTACCAACGCAATATACAGAAAAAAATATATTATTTCCAATTTGTAGATTGGGATCTTGGGCATAGAGGAACAACGCGTGAGATTCATCTCACCTCCCTGTAAATATCCCCAAGTTAGAGCTCTTAAGGCTGAGCCAGTCTGCGGCTCCCTTTGCACTGAGGCTCGGTGCGGAGAAACAGGCGCCTCCAGAAAGTGAGTCATCTGACCCATCCAAGATGTCTATCTCGGGACGAGATGAATCAACTTCTGGAGGAGGGAACGTCCAGAATGTGCCTGCTCAGGCTTGGGCAGCTACCTAGACTGCTGAGGTTGGGGTGATCAACCCCACCAAAGTGCATTGTCCAGTATCAAACACACAAAACCTGTGGCGGAGTGGGAAAAAAGTTATTTTAGTCCAGCACACAATACACCACGGAGTAAAGAGATGCCAAAGCTTCTGGAGAGCTGACGTCTCTCGTGCACAGCGCTCTGACCCAGCCCAGGCCATGCTTCCCGTGCGTGACAGCCTCCTTTCCTATCCCAAGAGTCATCTTGTCCTTTAGAAGCTGCAAGTAGTCAACACTATCACTGACTGCAAAGGGAGTTGCTGATGAAAACCAGCTCACATCTTTGCATATCTGACTTCAGGCAGCCATGTGTGAAAGTTTTGGCCCTGTGGTATCAGGTGACAGTGACTAGTTTCCATCTTCCTTTGAAGATACCACAAATAGTCTAGGAGGATTAGTGAGCAAATGGGCTGACACCATCAGGAGGTCAGAGCTGCTCAGCAGATTATGGTTTTTCTTTGCGTGATGCCATTGCAGAAGTTAGGCTTGCCCAGGGACAATAACATGTTTGTTCTCCTTTTAAATGCTGTAGCCATTTCTGAGGAAAGTCACTGATAGACATTAAATACGTGTGGATTCCTCATGCTCCAGTGAAGAAAAGATTACAGAATTATACTCACTGATCTCTCCCCCACCTTTTAACTTAACCCTGTTCATGTTAGGAAATACAAAGAAAACAACGTGGCCACATCCCAGTATTTCTCACCACCTGTGTTTTTTCCTGTGCGTCCTCGTGAACAGGTTTGAGAGCGGGGTGTCACAGATTCAAACCTGTTAGTCTCCCAACAGTGCCTCTGCCTTGTCTTCAAAAGCAACAGCAACAAGGAGAACTGCTCTTTTAGGTCAAGCATGAGTAGATAAACCAAAAATGGTCACTGACCACTAAAGCTGTGTAAATTCCAGGTCCCAATAAGAATTTGGTTCCATTTTTCACAGGGAGCTTAGATTTAAGCACACGGTCATGTTTTTGCTCGTTCTTAAACATCAGCCCCCCCCTTCCCTCCTGGTTATCAAAGACAGGACTGGAGTCAAAGAGGAAAGAAGGAGTAAATACCGAGGAAAGCTTTCCAACAGCAAAGCATGGGAAGTGGCAGGAATTCCCTGAAGGTAAAGCTTTCCTGGATAAAACACGAAGGGATGCATTACAAGGAGAGCTGTTCACACCTTGCTAAGGATAAAGGTCCAGTATGGGAGCGCTCCTGCCCTACTCTGCTAAAGGTTCCCTTCCATTAGCAATCCTTTCATTCATTTGTGCTTCTGTTTCTCCCCCAGACTCTGCAAGTGATCTATCCTTACACCCCCCAGAATGATGATGAACTGGAGCTGGTCCCGGGGGATTTTATTTTCATGTCCCCAGTGGAACAAACCAGTACAAGTGAGGGCTGGATTTACGGCATTTCCCTTGCAACTGGCTGTTCTGGGCTACTGCCTGAAAATTACATCACGAAGGCGGATGAATGCGGGACCTGGGTGTTTCATGGGTAGGTAAAGCTGTTCAGTCCGGTTTCTGTTGCTGTAAAAAGGGGGCTCAGCAGCTGGGATTTCACCTGGGTAAGTGAAGAGTCTCCCAGGGCTGCTGAGAAGGTCGCTTGGGGCAAACGTACGGGCACACAAAGCCGTGTCTCATCAGCAAAGGAAGAGCAGATGCTATCCCTGTGCATGGGACTAGAGGACGATGTGATTTATTTAGGTAAGATGTTACAGCACCAATTACTCATAGGATTGCTGCTGCTGGCTAATGGAGCTGCAGCAGATGGCTGCTGTAGAGCCACTGCTGTGTAGACACCTCTGTGGTGGGACTAGGATAAGGAAGGTTTAAATCTGAGCATTAATTTGGGAAGCGAGATCTGCTGTGTATAATTCCCCAGGGAAAAGGGCTTGGGATCAGCAATGTTTCTTGAGATACTTAGCAAGATTTTCAGAAGCTGTTAGATGCCTGCCTGCTGTTGGCTTCAAAGAGAATGCAGACCTTACGTTTTTAATAAGGTTATACCTCATGCCTCTTGATTTTGATGGGAATTAGTTAAACAGCACTAAAACACTCATGCTTGAGGGGTGGGTCGGGGCACTCCTGCAAGGCTGTCTGCATCTGTAAGCACCCAAACACCTTTGACAAACCTGGAGCATAGGAGTAGTTTGTATGTAAGAGCACAAGAGGACAAGGAGAGGGGAGAGGCACATTCCTGGCTGCTGCCCCCCCACTAAGCACCATGCAGGTACAGAAGTTTGACTATGGTCACGCCATCGAGCAGGTTAGTTACAAAGGGAAGGGATGGAGATAGAGAACAAAACACAGACAGTTCATATTTCAAATTTCAGTGGGCAAACATGACCTGTGGGGAAGGTCTTTGAGCAGAAAGGGAAAGCATTCGGTAACCCATGTCAGCACAGGACAGCCAGAGGAACTGACCTAACTCAGCACTTAGTAGAAACTCATCCAAGAACTCCTCAAATAAAGCAAAATGCAGGAAACAAATAGAGCAAAAAGGGCAAGCAGGTTTTTTGTTTGCCTGTGACTTTCCAGGCTTGACACATGCAATGTGGTGAATGGCAGACAGAGAGCAGGCACAGGGCGATCATAGCTTGCAGGCTGGCTTCCAGATGTGACTGCCACCAGCCACTGCCCTTCTGTAAACCAGCCCTGGTTTAGCCCTGAGTCCTCCCCAACCCAGAATTCTGCCAGGCAGGTACAAGCATAGCAAGAGATCATTCATTTACCCCTCTCCTCACAACCATCTCTTCTTTTTTTGCCTCCTCTCTGAGAAATGGACACCACTAATAATGGGCTTTTACCCGTAAGTTTGCCAAACGGAACAAAAATGTCGATACTGAGTCTGTCACCACCAAACTTCAACTCACCTTTCATTACGAGGAAAGAAAAGACCTCCAGTAACCAGGGCTTAAAGAAACGAAAATCAAGGCACATGGGCAAAGTCAATCAGAGAGTTTGTATGAAGACAGGACTTAATCCAGACCCTCCAATCTCCAATCCAGCAAGATCATCCTTCCTTCCCCTAAAATTTGCCAGGCAAAATGGTCTCAGGTCCACACACACTGCAGCAGCCTGCTCCAGTGGATTCTGCTTTTCTTTCTTACAGTGCCTGGCAGGGTTTTGAGGCCTAGGGACTAGCATGGGAAAGAATTACTATTGCAGAAGCATCTGAAAGGAAAGCCAAATGTTTTGTAACTCCGGCACCTCTGCCTCCAGACAAGCAAAGAAAGGAAATGCCCCTTCCCTGATTACTGCTAAAGACTATAAATCACGATTTGGAGCATGCAATATGGAGCATTTATCAAAAACATTATTACATACCCGGAAACGGTCTCGTTTTACACAACAGCTTCCCGCAGGGAATATTAGGTTACAGAATGTCATTTGGTCAAAACAATATAGCAAGCTAAGAACAACCTAAGCCGTCTAGGCCACAGTATTCATGGTGGGATCCTCGTGCTAAGAGAAGAACGGCGCACGGATACCTTCAGTTCCTAGAGATGAGAGTAAGCATGGCAGTACTCACCGGGACTGCAGAACTGCCGTGGTGCAGGAAGTGGGACCCAGCTCACAGTGTTGGGACCAAGGCTGCTGCTGGCGAGCGATGCTGTGATCCCGGGGGCTGGTTTGTGCTGCCTCTGTGTACACAGCCACGTCCTGTTTCATCCCTGCGGAGGAAGAAAGAAACAACAGCCATGGAGCTTTCCCTCCTAGTCACAAGAGACTGCATTCTTCGAGTGAAAATCATGCATTATTGAGATCATCACAAAAATACAGCTCACTCTGGGCTGCAGCACCCTGGCTATACCACGCAAGAGATATGACAGGCAAAATGCTATTCTGGGATATTTGAGCGAATCTTTAATACAGCAAAATTAGATTACTAGTTCCTGCACATTTCACCTGAAAAAGGTTTCCCTGTTGCACTGCTCAAGTGAGGCAGAAGCTGAACCGTGGCCTTTGCAGGACATGGTTTTTATCGCTAATATCCAAATAGTGCCTCAAGAGCTCTGCCCGGCGCGCAGACCTTCCTGGCTAGCACTGTACAAACACAAAACAAAAACATGTCCCTGCCCTGTAGTAAGGTCTGTACCTCCGCTGCAGACCAACAGGCTGCCACGCTAAGACGACAAGCCCCATGATCTATTTAATAGGGGAGAACAGGCTTTGCCTTCGGGGCAGAGTTACTGCCCATGAAACCAGGTTGTGTCTTGAGAGACTCCAGGTCTGAATCCTTTCCCTGTCTACTAAAAATAGGAATGCTATCACTTCTATTCTGCAAACCCCAAGGATTTTCCATCCACCTAAACTACATTTCTTTGCTGGCTGTGGCACATCCCTGCATGATTTCTTCTCATGCCAAGGACTGGACCTGCTGGGGACAGTGAGGAGGAATGTTCGGTCTCTGATCAGGGCTATAGATTGGAAAATAATTGAAGACAAATTGCTTCAGCATCCCACACAACGCAACCCAGATCCTAAGTCTGTGTAACCCATTCTTGCCATCCCCTCAGTAAGCGTACACGAGTGAAAAATAACCTTTCTGAAACAAGCACTGGACTCTCCTTCGGGGAGGAACCAGCTGTATTTGCATCAATGTCAGGAGATCTGTTCAGACTGAGCCTAGGAGAGGACCTGGCCATGGTTATGTTAAAAAACAAAACACTTTTTCCCCTGTGTGGTATCAAGGTGGAAATCCTCTCCTGGTAGCAGCAGAAGCTACTGGTGAGCTGAAACTACTTGGAATGAATCCAAACGGTTGGACTCGATGATCTTAAAGGTCTTTTCCAACCAAATGATTCTATGATTCAAACTGCAGATCGAGTATTAAAGATACATATATATCTACCTTAAAAGCTCCCCAGCAAACTGCTTGCAGGGTATTTTCTAAGTTGGCTTTCGTGCCTGAAAATTAGTGGGCTACCAAGTCAAAAGAAGAAACTCTCCACCCTCAGCACACAGAGCCCAGAGGAAGTGGGAAGCCCAGTGAAGGTACAAGAATTTACTTGCCCCACAGAAGCCACAGAAACCAAGTGTTCGAGACCATGGGGCTCTCCACATATGCACGTAAAGGCATATGGCAGAAGTAAGCGTGCTATCTTTGTATCCGTGGACCCAGCGCCACCCAAAAGCTAAAACTTGTGATGGTTCCCTGCACTGCTTTTCCATTACCAGCAAAGCCAGAAATAGTCACCTCCTCTACCCCAAAATGGATAGAAGCGCTGTAGATATTACACAGCAGTCTATTTCAGCTCCCCGTGAGATGCCAAAGCTGTTCCTTGCCCCTTTAATAAGCCTGAGAAATCAGACTTGGCACAAGTAGCAGGGGGAGGAAAAACAGCCCTAATTTTTCAAGCTATATTTGGGCCTCAGTGGGTTTTTTCCCACTCTGTCTTCCTCCCGCTCTGCAACAATGGCTGGTTCTTTTCCCCCGGGGATCCCTCTCCTCTAGATAATGATGAGTGATGTGGCAGAGGAGTCTTTTCCTACACAGAGCTGAGGACTAGCGCTGTTGTGCCATGACAGAGACCCTTTCTCCATCCTCTGCTGCAGCATCTCCATTCTTCAAGGGGCCTTTCCTGACAGGGAGGACTTTGCCTCCAGGGACACAGCAGCATCACTGACAGAGCAGCGAAGGCAAGGCATCATCCAGAAGACAGTAGATGTTGTTGTCTGCCTTCAGTCTCTGTTTGCCAAGCAGAGGAACCACAAGCCTTTGGGAAAAGCTTCCAAACAATGACCTATGCCTAGAAGATGACAAAGCTGAAATAGCTTCAGCGGTTTGTGTTTTCCAGCAACATCAAGGAGATAGCACTGAAGTCAGGCTGGTGGCTCTCCTCCAGACACAGCAAGATAGTATGCCTTTGCCTCGTCATCATTCACAGCAAACCCTAGCATTTATAAATAGATAGTGCGTGGCCTTTTAATAAGGGCTTAGAGAGAAAGAAAGTCTCAGAAATTGTGCAGCAGTTCCTGGGGGTAAAGGGAAGAGGGGTAACCAAGCAAATCCTTAGCATTCTGCAGGTCAGCATCCTTAAAAGACTGTCACATGGGCAAAGTGGGAAAGGGCTCAGATAGGGTGAGGGGTTGGAAGCTGCAACACAGAAGTAAAGACAGAGAGCTCAGGATCAAGCTCCACTTTGTAGAGCAATAGAGATGGGGCCTAGCTAAGAAATTCAGATTCTTCTCGACATTCAGGTTTTCGGGTCAGTGAGGCTGTATCTGTGCTAGCTGCACCCGCGCTCCAAGCTGACCACTTAATACAGTGATAAATGTCTGATCCTGCTCCCCGCTCAGGGCTCAGCCGCCCTGGGCTTGGCACACGCTAATGCACTTGGGCAGCTTTTGGATCAGAGTTGGCCTTATCCTGCCAGCTGGAAGTGTGGTCCGAGTGTACTTCTGCCTGCAATATATCACATGCATATATTCTGAGGAGGAGGGTTAGACATGATTTCTCACCGCAGCACCCGGTAATATTTCCCTCAGCTTATCCACAAAGCTCTCCTGCCTACATTTAACTCCCCCTCTTCAAGATCCACCAGCCCTGTTGCACCTCGGAGTCGTACCGTGCCTAACTCAGAGGTATTTGCTGCCCAACCTCTGATGCTCTACCTGCATTTGGGCAGTGAGAGGAACAGTTCCTTGGAGCAAGTCCAGCCCTTGTTGGGAACTCACCATGAATAAAATAAATACAGTTACGAGAATCGGTGATGCTAGAAGGTCAGGTCTGAAAGAGTAAGAACAGGAGGCTGCAGAGGTCATCTGCTGCCAGATGTGGGCTGTGCCCACAGTGGCTGCTGCAAGGCTGCTGCTCCACACCGTTGGACGGGGATCAGCAGTGCTGTCCCCAGCAGGGCTGGTTGCCACCCCCTGCTCCCCTTGCCTGCCAGTGCTGCTCTGCGTGGCATCTTCACCTGACCGAATAAGCCAGTAGCTCAGTCTCACCCTTGCACCCTAATCCCACCAGACAAGGGACCAACACCAGGACCGAAAGTCTGGTATTTTTTTCTCTTCTTCAAACTGGTGCATATCTTACGATCTCGCAGATCAGTTCTTTACAAAAATGCAGATGACCTATTTTTGTTCCATTGGTAGAGACACTTGGTGTTATTTTAACAGCTGTGAAACTCCTCTGAGATTTTATCCTAACTAGGTGCTAGTCAGGAAGCAACTTCTGACATATTTAAGGCGCTGAAAAGTGCAAGCAAAGGCAACTATTTCTGTCAAAGTAAATGACCGTCTGCATTAACTGACAATGGGGGTTTTTATGACTGAGCAAACGTAACCCGTACAAGGTAACCAAATCAGCAGAGGGTCACTGCAGCTTCTGTAATTGCCTGTCAGAGTTTACTCCTGAGGGTCTTGGTCAAAGTCCTTGAACGTCTGGGCACAAGAGCTTTATTCAGAGGCACCATCATTAGATAAGCCCCTTGAGGCAGAATGGGATCTATTATATCCTTTGGCTACACTTAACAGGAAGCACTGGTGAGAATAAATTCCCACAGTAGATGGGAAACGGAATAGACAGCACTGAAAAATGTAGAAACAACTCCGGCTGAGTGTGCCTACCAGGGGGTACAAGCTATTTGGTGTGCAGGAACCCTGAAAACTGCCCAGCATGAGAGGCAGGGCTGTGCTCCAGCTTTCTATTGAAGCAACAGCTGGTGCCACAAAGGTGAGTGAAAACTCTCTGTAGCCATTACTTTCCAAACTTTGGTCCACAAGACCATGGTAAGTAATGTGCAGCTGGTTCCCAGATGATGTTAGTGAGCATCCTGTGGCTGTGAGGAAGCTCTTGGCATTTTCCATGAGAATATTTGAGGGCTGACAGAGCCTCGCAGACCAAAGTTTGGGAACTGCTGTTCCGTGAAACTGTTTCTAAGGAAACAGAAAGCCCGTTGAGATGGGATTTGTCGCTTCATGTGTGTACATCGCCTAGCAAGGTGCTCTCTAGGCAGCACTAAAATACAATAATAATGTAATAACATGACAACAGTAATTATCGTCAGTTCCTGAAGACTACAGAAATGTCCTTACTGCAGCCTGAGCGCACGAAGTCCAAAGCATTCCCAAAGCCAACATCATTCTATTTTTGGCAGGTCCTACTCAATTCTGAATACTACATCTTCCCCATCCCTTCAAGCCTTCACTGACGGAGCTCTGGAAAGAAGACAGCAGGAAGACCAAGGACCCGGGGATGCGGGGCCACTCACTATCATCTGCCAGAACGTGCAGGTAGGGACCCACGCACACATATAAATCACACATGGTTTTAGTGGCAAGTTTCCAGCAACTGGGTTTTCCCCGACAACTTATCGTCTGGTCTCCTTTCACTGCTTGCATCAGAAGTTACAAGTTAAAGTTCTCTGCAAGCTTTTGAATGACACGATTAACCACAGGCACAGAAGACGTCGCTCGCCCCAAACTTGCTCCTAGCATGGGGCGGCAGGGCCCCATCCTCTGCTCACTTTAGCAGTTTTATACCAGCATGAATTTACCAACTTCAGAAGAGTTTCCTGTACCCGCGTTTGCACTAGCGCAAGGCAAGAGGTGCCTGGTCCTGACTCCCGTTCGTAAATCAGATCTCAGAAAAACCCTTGCACTTTCATGAAGGTCAAACATCCTGTAATTTTTCTTCCAGCCTCTGAGAATAACCAGCCAGCCAGGGCCTCAGAAACGCTGCCTGTTTGTCTGCAGACACGGGGAAAGGATGGATGTCGTTTTTGGGAAGTACTGGTTGTCACAGTGTTTTGATGCCAAAGGTGAGTGGGTTCCCGCGGGGCTCTCGGGCTCTAGGTTTAGATGAAGGAAGGAGAGTGGCAACTGCCTGGGGCAAAGCTTAGATGGAAGCTGTGGTTTCCTAGCACCAAGCATTGCCTTGAGCAGTTACGAGCGGCGGAGCACCTCAGTGCAGAGCTCTGCGATGGTAGGGCTGCAGTCAGAAGCAGAAACACAAGCCAGGGAGTAAATACTACATTTGCTAATATTTGGGAAACTATTGCAGGAAAGATTACATTAGAGTAACGTTGCCAAAGAATGTTTTCATTTGGAAATGAAGTCATAATGCTAGTAGTCAGTGTCCGGTGCAAACATCTACCACCATCAGGAAAGCCTTTTGCACAGCTGGCTCTCAGTCCTAAATGAAAAAACCACCACTACAGGTACAGCTCAGAGTGCCTTGTGGGGCATAAATCGGAGTTTGCAGCCCAGTAATATGCTTGAGGTTCAGTCTATAGTTAACAGGCTATAACTTTAGGCTCTGTTAGCATTAGAGCTGATGGGAAATTTATCAAAAGTCTTTTTTCTATTCAAAAAATGCCAATGTAGTAGTCAAAATTGCTGGGAAAAAGGATGATTGTACAACTACCTTCTGTCTAAATGACATTTGAAGGGCTCTGACATTTTGGCCTCCCGTAGAAGTGTAACATTTGAGGTTTCATTTGTTGTGGGATGAAAATTACTTTCCTTTGGGGCATTAAAGCTGTCCTAAAGATAACTTTAGAAACATTAGCAACGTTCTCTGCTGATTTTGAACCGATACTTCATTTTGTCAGATTCCTGACAGTTTTACACGGGAAAAACTACTCGACAGCCAGGCCTAGGCAGCACCTGCAAGGTGCGGACGTTGTGGTGAGAGAGGGCAGAAACAGGCATGATGCTCTCTGCCTCTCTCTGATCGAATAATTCCAGCAACTGCTTCTAACCTTTCTCTCACAGGAAGGTATATGCGTAGTAACCTGAATATGCCTCACAGCTTACCTCAAAGAAGCGGCGGTTTCAGGGATTATGAAAAAGACGCGCCAATCACCGTGCTGGGCTGTACGCAGGCAAGGCTTGTTGGTAAGTTGTCCTCAGCAGACAAGACCTTGCCCAGGAAGCTTTGCTACCTTCCTCCCACGCACCCAGACAGAGAAAGAGAAAGTGCAAGGCAGAAAAATACGAAGCGGGTGCCCTAAACGAATGGGGTTTAGACCATTCAAGAACTTTTGCAAAGTCCGTTCACCTTCCCCAGCAAGCCCCCTCTTTCAAAGGAAACCTTGTCTCCTTCAGCTGCTGCAGCTGAAGAAAAGACCAAGCGCAAAATCTGGGACGTGGTACGAAATCAGAGCCATCGGCAGTGCGGCTGCAGAGCGTTCGCTGCCGCCCTGTAAACATGCCACACTGGAAGACGCTGTTAGTACCAATGCTGGTGAGAAATGCAGCAGTGTGGCAGTCACCTCATGCAAAACATGCTTTTTCCTTGACTTTGACAATCTTAAATTTTGACCTGCAGTTTGCTGCACCCGTATGCTTTTACCAGCCTGCCTGCCTTTATGTTTATGTGGCAAAAACACAGTCCAAATTATTTCCAGTGTTCTCCCACCCCCCATCCTTGTCCCTGACTTCTGAGCCTGTTGGTTTGTGTATAGACAGAAAATTATTTGGTAGTCAAAGAGCACATATTGAGCATTGTGATTAGGGGAGCCCAGCCCCTTAAAGACATGATCTTCAGAGAGCAGGACTTAGTGTTTTCTCAAATTCAAATCCTTTGGAGTACTTCGTCTTGGTCACATTCAAACTAGGGCAGCTAAAATTATACTTGCTTTTTAAACAAAAATAAATCAGTGTACAGCAGCAGGATGCTCAGACTCCCGGCCACATTGCATCAGGGTTCGCAATATGCACATAACAGAAGGCGAATCTGGGAGCAATCACAGCACACTTTGCTGGTATCATTAAATGGGTCCGAGTACGCAACTGCATATGTGACCCAGACGCCATCGACCTGCCAGCGCGGCGGCGGCATGCCAGCCATCTGCAGGCAACCGCTCCCCGCTGCAGCGGCACAGACTCGACCTTGACGATTGCCGGAGCCGTAATTCCTCTGACGACTAAAGCAAACGAGCAGCTTCCCCGTGACGGAGGGCTGTTAGATGTGCCGCTCCTTCTAAATTACCCCACTTCTCTCAAGAGATTTATAGATCGGTTTGACATGGTTACAGCCATCATTAAACATAAGAAGTCAAGGTTAATAACCCCTTCATGCTCCCACTTCTTTGTCCTGCCTCTTCACATATAATAAAAATATAACTCTTTCTTACTACAAGTCTGTGCAATGCTGAGCAGATTCCTGTTCTCATTTGGTTCCCTTAGGCATTGCAAGAATATTAATAACCCTAATAGTGGAGTTGATTCTTATCTTATTTTCAGTGATCTTCCACCTGTGTAATGAAATGGTAATTTATACTAGCGAAGAATCGAGCCAATTGAATTAAGTTGGGTTTGAGTTAAGTTGAATCACTCTGATTTACGGCTTATAAATGAAATGAAATGAAATTCAAGCTCTCTCCAATTTTTCTCAGCACACTGTTTGCTTTTTGGCTAAATCTAAGAGAAGCAGAAACCGAGCAAAAGCTGCTGTTATTTCTCTGCATACTGGTTAAGTACCTAGATGCACGTGGAGCAACACACACAGAAAAATGTATCCCGGTTGCATAGCTGTGCACATCACAGTGCCCGACACACCGCTGAAATAAAATACGACGCGTACACATATTTCCCAAAACACAAGGGGTGCGGCTGGGAAGCTGCTTTAGCTCCTTGCTGGGTGGCAGATACCCTGCACGCTGCTGTTGCTGTTACAATGCCATTTGTCTGGTTTTATTATTCACGGGTGTTGAAACTTGCTTGCAGGTGAAGCCTTGCTAGAAACTAATACCATTGTAGACTACATCTACAGCTCCCCATCGCTACGGTGTGTACAGACAGCACACAATATCCTGAAAGGTAAGACCCCAATGCGCAGGTAAGGCTGCATTCTCCTCGCTTTCTGGGAAAAACACTGCCAGCCAGATAAAAGGGAGCCTGGCATGGGAGACCCAAGTAAATGGTAATTTGGGGTGAGGATTATTTCCGTGGGAGTTTACTTCCCATTAGCGCAACACTGTCCGTAAGGAGCCCTTTTCTAGTTGCAAGTGCTCAGGCCAGCGGCGTGCTGGCCCTAACACCAGCTGCCCATCAGGGTTGGGTTTCTTCCCCACTGTGCAGAAGCCAGAGGTGCGTTCGGGATGGGTGGACGCGTCCAGCTCAGCATGCCCTGTGCCCTTACCTGCTCACGCTCCTGCTCGTTGCTGCGTGCTCCCACAGCACTTGCTACCACCAAGAAACTTGCTACCCCCAGTAAGAACAATTTACTGCAGAAACTGGGAAGGGAAATAGTGACAGAGGCACAAGATGCCCTGGCATTGGAAACAGTCAAAAAACAGCTTCAGAATACATTCACGCCTAGGTTCGGTATATTGCATGTAGCTGCCGGCCAGAGGTTTACATTCCCTGTCATGTCATATGCCAAGTACATATATTAAATACTTCATCTTTCATACCTACTATTAATCAGCTGACTCCTTAGAGAGAAAAAAAAAATAATTTACAATTAAACTGAAGTATTAAAGCTGCAAAGTCTTGCTGCCTTCCTCCCCAGGTACTCTCATTGGTATCTGGTCTCCTTTCTCCCTTTCCCAGGTATGCAAAAAGAGAACAACCTGAAAATTCGAATAGAGCCGGGCTTGTTTGAATGGACCAAGTGGGTCTCTGGGAACACACTACCTGCCTGGATACCCCCTGTGGATTTAGCTGCAGCTACTCTAAGCGTTGATACAACCTACAGGTAGCAGAAAGGGGGGTGAGAGGGTCTTGCGTTGCTTTTTGGCTTTGTTTTTGAAGAGGAACACTCTGCTGAGTTTTTAAATTTAAGCAGTGACTGGAAGAGCTGCTGAGGCTCCCAGAATAAACTTAGAGCAGGCTCGAGGCTGCTGTGTTGAGCGTGACCTGAGAATGGCTTCTTATAAACCAAATTTCCCAGATCACTGGCAAGGTCCAGCTATATTGCTAATCATGGAGGTCCTCTTTCCAGTACTCCCTCCGTCCTGAGCATCTTTCAGGTGTGCAGGAAACCCTCAAAGTATTTTTGTTTGTTTTATTAACCCTTTTCCTACAACTTAGGAGTTTGGGCTCGGCTAACAGAACTAGTTTTGCTGACTCAGGTCCCTGACCATCACGTTCATGGACTGAACAGGATCCTGGGCTCATTCACACCTGCCCTTCCGTTCCCCAGAGGGAAAAGCTTGTCCGTCTTTCTATTATGATTAATATGTGGTGGATCTTAATTGTAAGTTTTGCAATTTACACTTGCAAATGGGGAACATGTTTACACCTGTCAGGAATTCAGGGTCTCCTGTGACATCAAAACTCGGAGGTTTTCTGTGAAAGAGCTAAACCCTAAGCATTTATCACTTCTCAGCAATTACATCTGAAACGTTTCTAGTGGAAAAAAATTGCAGGTTTCTAACTCAGGTTTTCGTGGTATTCAACCCAAAAACAGTTGGTGAAAGCAAACAAAGCAAACGCCTGGGTTAAAAAAACATTTGAATGGCAAATGGATAAGCACCACTGATCTTTCCTCCCACTTTGCAGAAAAGGGAAGCGCAAAGATAATTCGCTCGGCTTTCAGGGGCCCTGACAGAGCCGCTCCAAAAGCGCAGAGCTGACCTTCACAGAGCTCAGCAGTTTTGCCGGCCACCCCTGCGGCTGCACAGATCAGTCCTGGTGCCTGGTTGGGCTCCATATCGTGAGCTCACGCCCTTGCTGCCAGCCTCTGCTGCTTTCCTTTTATCCAGCCACCTGGCCGTACCTCTGCGCTCCCAATGTCATTGCCAACAAGCACCGCGGGGCTGCTGGGAGCAACCTGCAGCCTGAGTCTGGAGGGCAGCTCAAGGCTCTGCTGAGTCCCCAGCGAAGCATCGCAGCCATGGTGCCATCCAGCCTAACACACAAATGCTTTTTACTGTAAGCTGCAGAGAGAAAGGCTAAATAAAACCCAGCAGAAATAGTCACGTGGCAAAGAATAGACAAGATGATCTGTTCAGGCTTCCTACCCTCAAATTTATGATTCATTTATACAAGCCAGACTCAGAGAGCTCCCACAAAGAAGGAAACTCCAGAAAGGTCAACACGCTTCCAGTCCTCCACCGCACCTCACTGCTGAAATATCTGTATCGCTATGACTTCTTGCAGAGACGAGCACTTTCTATCTAGTGTGAGCCTGACCACCGTCTGAGCAATCTCAGATAAAAACAAAGCATTTATAATACACACATAGTACACATACACAGGAGTTCCACCTACATGGGCTCGGTGGCAAATATTTTGTGGCTGGGTTTTTGTGGTTGATGGTATCACCAGAAACACTGGTGTTTCCCGGTGTCCCAGTGCACCCATGTGTTCGAGAATCCTCAAGTGGAATAAGCAGCTGAAACAATTAAAAAGAAAAAGAAGAAAAAAAATGTAAAGAAAGAAAAACCTGATTTTTTTTTCATACTAATTATATTATAAATGACTTGTGTTGCGTCCTTTTGGTCTGCAGCTAAAATTCCAACACTCTGAGGGTATCTAAATAGAAGCCCTTACACTGTATTTATCCCCGAAAGGGTATCACATGGCTAAACTCAGCAGAGCAGCTGGACCACAGGAGAGTCTCTGCTTCAGAAAACACGTGCCTTCTGGGAAGACCGTAACGAATATTATGGTCAAGAATATTACGCACAAGAAAAGAGTCTGCTCTTGTGTGGTCAGCTGGTTAGGTGGGGGACTGGGACACAGCCCTCCTGGTGCTCTCCATCTCCTATCACAAGTGTAATTCCTGTAGGCATATCATAGAATCATAGAATCAGAACACTGGATGGAGGGAAAAGTTAGGTCTTTTCCTTGCACCATGGCATGAAAATGCAGCCTCCTGCTTCCTACCCCTTGCTTCTTTGTGCACATCAACGCACTCCAGCTGGTACAATTGGCCAGAATCGTGCCAGGCAATTCCCTGAAATGCCCTGGCCTGGGAGGAGGCCAGCTAATTCCAGGCATTTCCCAGCAATGCAGCGTTACAGATGGCCAAAGCAGCAGTTTGCCTCTGCCCTTCACCATCAAACCATGAGCAGTGAAGGCAGCCAGCATCTGCCTTCTCCACGCTCCACGTTTCTCCCTGTACCTGCCCGGTCCCCTCAGACGGACACAGATGTTGCCAGCCCACCCTCTAAGCTGGAAGCCGTGGTAGTGCAAGGCAGACCTCAGTCTGGCAAAGACGGCTCAGGCGGTGGCTTGTCACACTGCTCCGACCGCACAGCTCCCAGCCAGTCTGTCCGCAGGCGGCTGCGTCGACGCCGTCCTTGTCCCACTGTCCCTTCCCGCTCACCCACTCCTCCTGGGTACGGATTTTGCTCTCCTGCCACTCACTAACTTTATGTGAGTGGGTGAGCACTGAAATCTGCTAATCAAAGGACACGTGCCTAAGTAAACGCGTTTATTTATTATTATCGTAAGCGGCATTGTTATTGCTGCATGCCATTGCAAAAGTAACACAATTACAATCAGCATGTCGTATGCTGCCTCCACTAACCAGTGCACATTAAAGGAAGCAGTTACAATTTTTCCCAGCTATCTGAAATACCTTAATGCAGGAATAGTAAATTCTTGAAGTTTAAAAATCATCATAGTGGTCCTGACACAAGACGCGGTTCTGGGGACTTGGGGAATTAGAAGAGTTAAAGAAACAGATACTTTCAGCTGAATCATAACTTGCACTTAAAACTTTATCGCTCCTTCCAATTTACCGCACTTGTTTTTTCTGCTCACAGACCTCATATTCCTGTCAGCAAGTTAGTGGTTTCCGAATCTTATGATACATACATAAGTAGAAGCTACCAAGTAACAAAAGAAATCATCAGTGAATGTAAAGGCAAAGGTAAGTGCTACGGAGCGGGTGAAAAACAAGACATGCTTTCTGGGGCGTGAATGCTGATATTCCTGACCAATCTTTCCCTCTTCGAGGAGATGAATCCCCATATCTGAGTCTCTCATCCCCTCTCCCAGAGACATTGGGAACTCCAGGTTCATCTGTATGTGTCAGAACTATGAGTTCAGATACGCTCAGCTTACGAGAAAGGTCCATAAACTTTAGTAGCAGAAGTATTTTAGGGGTCCCTACCCAATGCGAGCTGTCTGTTTCCTAAGGGAATAAGCAAGCCATTTGCACTCTGCTCTCTGTTACCAGCATCAGATGGGGCATCTTCCATCCCCTGTCTGAGCTACTCTTCTGAAATATATACCCATAAAGACTGCAGAACATTTCTCCAAACACAATATTGAAATAAAAAAATCTCTAGGTTCTCTTTTTCATTCACAATATAGGAATAGGATGTTTCTGCGTTCTGGTGATTTCACTAATTTCCTTTCACTGATCCTTCTCTACATTCTAAACCTTTTATTTTAATAGTTTGCCCCCAAACCTCAATAGCACAGTGTGACGTTGTTTGTAAAGGATCCTGGAAGTAGAAATCTAAAGCAATTGCTGTGGAAAACCAGCAACTGAAATTAAAGTGGTTGTTTTAATCAGAATTAATTTGGGGGTAAAAGAAAAGTATTTGCTTCACAGGAAGCTGAAATCTCACTGGCATTCTGGTTTTCTTCAGAAAGCCATTTTAAAACTAAGTAGCACTGAGTTAACCATTACCCTGAAATTGAGAAATGCTCTAAATATGTTACTAAACCGTGCTTTTTCCCCTATATATGCATAGTTTAATGCATTGCTATGTGATAAACTGAACCCGTTTTGAACATTTTAAATGGTTAGCTTGATCTTGGGCACCAGTCCCTAAAAGCTGCCTTCATCCCCCTCCTCAGCCTGCGTTTCTCACTTTATTTCAGGAAATAACATCCTGATAGTGGCACACGCGTCCTCCCTGGAGGCTTGTACCTGCCAGCTCCAAGGGCTCTCGCCGCAGAACTCCAAGGACTTTGTACAGATGGTCCGAAAGGTAATTACCACCAGCGAGGAGTAAAGCTCGCTGGCTTTACAAAGAGAAAAGAAATTTGCAATCTGCTTAACCAGGCAGAGGACGCTTTGTTCCTCCTGTCTGATGGTTCTGCCCAGTTTCATCCATTTCAGAAGTCGTGAGAATAACGCAGATTGGTTTAAGAGGCTTATCTTAACATGTCACTTCTGTAACAGCATGGGGTCAGATCCCCACCTACAAATGGGCTTGCGGTGACTCTGCTTTATGCTTGCAGATACCGGGGCTGTACAGACTCCCACAGTGCCCTCCAGTGCCGAAAACACCCTAACCACAGTTAACAGGGCACTTCAGCCCTACAACACTTCTCGTTTCACTCTGAAGAGCTTTTAATGGTCAGGGAAAAGGCCTGAAAATTGTAGTGGGGTCTTCTGCCTCCATTGCTTTACTCCCACCCTAGCTAAGGAGATGGCATTGTCCACTGCCAGCCTTGCAGACACTCCCTGGGCTATTCATAGCTGATACTTGATCCCAGGACACCTGAGCCAGGGTACCATCCATATTTCTCCTCCATAACTGCGCTGGCCTTCAGGGTTTGGGACCGCGTCAGCCAAGAGGACATCTTTGGTCTGAACTCACCCATATTTAAACTAATTACAAGGGTATAATCTGTCTTTCCTGGTGTTTTGCATGTACAATGGTGCACAAAGTCTGGCAGTCACACCCGAGTCCTACAGTCATCTTTTGAAAATGGACTTTGGGGAGAGGGGAGGAGAGAGAAGACAGTGAAATGCTCCAGTAGCACAGCAGGACTTCAGCCCTTAGGGGAGCTCCCTCCTTGCACAGCTCGATCCCTGCTCATTGCCTTTATTTCCATCTCTCTGCACACAGATTCCGTACTTGGGGTTTTGTTCGTGCGAAGAACTGGGAGATACAGGTGTTTGGCAGCTTACGGACCCCCCCATCCTCCCTCTCACACACGGACCAACTGGAGGCTTTAACTGGAGAGAAACCTTACTACAAGAATAGGCAAAGCTACATGAGCAAGGAAAACCCATGGCCTTTCTAAGCGTTGGAGAATGTCTCTTCTTTCTTGTGTTTATTGACAGTGGAAAAATAGTCATAACATGTTCAGTGGGTCACACAAACAGCTGTTCTAGCATATCTCACACAGCCACGGTCATGCAAAAAATTCTCATATACAACTAGGCAAATACAAAAGGGAGTGATTTGAAGGAAAAAAATACTAAAATACAGATTGAAGCTCTTGCACCGCAGGGAGTCTCTGTTTAGTCAGTAGCTCGGGTAGATTTTCCCACCTTGAATGGAGCTCTGATGACACCAGTAACTTTCACTGCCTTCTGCACCGCGTTAGAAACAACTAGCACTGTGTAAAAGTTGAGCATTCAGGATGCTGAGGGGTTTTTTTCACTACTATTTTGCAAAGCATTAGCAGGCTTGTTCAGGAGCACGTGTCGAGACCCTCCCTCACTCACAACCCCCAAATTCTCAGCACCTTCTATAAAGCCTATCACCACCAGCTGGAAGTGGGAGTCCAGCATTGCCTCTGCAGGCAGCATCAGATTATTCCTCTCCTCTGTTCGAGCACTGTGTTAGGGGTTGTGTTGGGCATACCATGGATGCAAAGATCGGTTGACGTTGATCCGCATCAGAAGAAAATGCTGAATTTCACCTCAGTTACAGATGAAGTTTGCACATCAAAAGACAGCACCGTTGTGAACAAAGACTGGGAGCAGTTTCTTTTAAGTGGAGATGAAATAAGCCTTTTCCAGCCAAACCTGAAGGAATTAGAAAGTTCGGGTTTTTTATTTTTTTCCTTTATTTAGGTTATTGAAATCCACCCTTGTGCACAGACCCAGCCTAAAGTGTTTGTGTCATTTAAATTCCCTTCAGAAGACCTTGCAAAAGGGTTTTTCCTTTTATACTGAGATTTTGTGCTGGTCATGTACACAGTGGTGGCTTTCTGTCCCTTGTGAGCTTTTCCATCAGCCCTGGTGAAGTTCTGCAGTAAGCAGCTTCCTTCAGGAAGTAATGATGAAATCAAAGAGACGCTGAGATTCAGCCTCTGCTGCACACTTTGCTTCCTTTTCCTTAATTCCTAAGTGCCATCTGTCATAAAGACAAAGCAGAGCTGAAAAAACAGTACACTTACATTTAGGAGCAACATGCTTTGGCCTATGAAGATGCTATTTATCTGGTGGGGGACAGGTTATGTTTTGGGGAGAAGGGGAAGAGAAGGGTTTCCATCTGGAGCTAAAATCTTTGAAATCACAAGAAGGGTCCTCTTAGTGCCAGAGCCTGCAAGATCCCAATACCAGCTGCTTCACAGGAGAATGCAAAATACACCACAGTGGGGAGTTTGTAGTGTGAACTGGCTTCAGAGCAGGTTTCTGTTAGATTAGTATTATCGTAAGTCATCAGCCTTGGGTCAAAGAGTTCCTGCAGACATTTGTACAGGTCTTATCAGCGTAGGCTCACTTTGAGAAGGTATTAAAAATGTGCTTGAATGGGATGAAAGAGATTTAGGCATACTCCTTTCTTGGTTTGGGCTGTAAGTCTGAATATTCCCATAAATACTATCAAAGGCAAGTTCAGAAGTACCAGGAAAGAAATTCTGGCATCCTAGGTACCTCTCTTCTGTCCAGCTTTCCCTCTGCAGAAAGCGTTAGTGTCCTCATTTGAAATGTTTGTATGGCACAGAAGTTTTTGCTGGCCAACTTTGACAAAGGCTTATTATTCATAGCAAGATCAAAGTTTGATTTTGTGTTGGTTTCTTTTAACCTACCAAGCCTTCGGCAGGACTGGTCTCACCTTCAGTAGGATACGACTGAGCCGCACTTTCAGCAGTCGGAACAAATAAGGAGCGATAAACTGCAATCCCTTCGTCCGAAATGAGGCAAAACACTCGGGAATTGCGATGTAACAAATCTTAAGGGGTTTTAGCTTAGCTTTGTCTCCGGGTTTTGTTGAGCTTGCCAGGGAGAGCGCACCAGATCCCGTACAGATTTTGAGTCAGCAGAGAGCTCATCCTGTGCAATACATACGTTGTCACGATCCGGAACGATAGTCCATTATTTATACATTTATGACTACGTAATACACAGTAGGCCATTCATAAGTGCATTATTATACCAGGGATGTACACTGAAAAGTCAGGGAGATAACTTATGAGATGACAGAAGAAACTGCTCCCGTGCAGTTATACTGCTGTCACTTTCGTTTTTAACTGTAATTTAAACTATTTTTGGCTGTGTACAGACATTCTGAAGAGCATTTCTGGCTTGTTTTCATCCATGCTTACTCACTGCAAATTTGCAAAGAGTTTAAAACTAAATAGATGACAATCACACCAAAACTAATTTGGTTACTGATGCATGTGTAATTCTCCAGACTGCTTTTTGTTTCACGCTATGGGCCAGCAAGATGTAATTTGAGGCAACAAATATCGCCTATAGAACACAGCGGAGGCTGCTCAGCTCCTACTGCAGTTAAGCAACATCACAAGGAGTTTATTTAGACAGAAGCATGAAACAAAAGGGGAACAAAACCTGAATGCACAATTTGAATATTGTACTAGCTGATCTTTGCATATAGTAAGTAATATAGAAAAGAGTGTTCTGTGTGAGAAGGTAGATGTTAAAATATGCTCTTCTTAAAAAAAAAAAAAGTATATTTTTGGATGTTTGGGAAAGTATTTTGACAATTGTAGTCTTATGTCAAATTAGATTTTTCAGGTGTCAAGAATCTCAGAAAGAAAAATCTTATTTTCTTCTAGCGTTTTGATTTCTCATAGGGGTTTTGTCTTAAGTAGTCTCATGTCGATAAGGCTTACTGGGGGGAAAAAAGAAAAAAAAAAAGATGTTCCTTTTAAATTTTTAATTGAGATGTTAAGAATACAGAACAATTGCTGCTTCACTTTCACTCCATTGCTGCTCATTAATGTGTATTTAACGTCACTTCAGTGTTTTGTCCCAGAAGAACATTAGACTTGATCTATCTAAAGTGCGTGCAAGTCTTTTCCTTGCCTTCACTGTGAGCTGCATCAGATCCCAACAGTTTAATTAGGGTATAGGAGGCAAACAGCAGTTCCTAGATTTTCCCCTCTCTTCCCAATTAAGAAATAAAGCTGGAAATCTGCTGAGAATAAGTTGTTTGTCCAGTGTTTTCATAAACTGCAACTTAAGGGTTCGGGTAGCAAAATACAAGAATCAAAGTGCAGAATCAAACTCTAGCACAGCAGCCGTTGACGGGATGACACTCGGCACCAGGTCAAAACCAGGGTATTTGAAAAAGTTCAGGTTTGATCAAGAGTTTGTCCTTGTCGCGGGGCTTTGTACCTCCCTCTGCTGAAGTGGATGGGAGGGGGCTGCAGCGTGCCCCAGCCCCAAGGCTTGAGCTCTGCCTGGGGAGTTTAATGCAGATGCCAGGTCTAAAGTTTCACGCGTTTCCCTCACATTCAGCGCAGTGGCAGCTACAGCCAAATACTTAAATCCTCTGAGCATGGAGCCAGGTTCTCCGTGAGCGTAAATTGACACTGTATACTCAAATCAACAGAGCTTTGCTTGTTTATGCAAACTGAGGATGCAGGCCATAACTTCAGAAAAATACGTATTTCCCTTTTCACTCAGTCTGAACAGTTTCAGAAAGAAGTCAGCTGATGGTAGGAGCCTCCTTCTCTCCTCTGGTGTTAGCTTCTAGTGTCAACGTTATTACGAAAGTGATAATTTACATCACCAAATAAGTTGTTTACAAGAATTCTGCAGGAATTCTCTTTAGTGAAGGCGACGCAAGCGGTAATTCTGCAAAACAAAGAGGGCAGAAGGGATGCTAGAGCGCGTATTTCCCGGCATATTATTTTGTGTCCACAGCCCTGAGCCCCCCAGGTAGCAATATCTCAGGGACGTGGGTACTGTCGTCTTTGGCTGTGCACTAACTGCAGCTCTTGGAAAAAAGGGTCAGAAGATGGGGAGGGGGTCGTGCACAGCACTGTGACAAACTCAGCCTCTTTGCTTAGCTCCTGCGTACTGCACTGGGTGCAAGGGGTTGTAAACCCTCCCTATGGGTCCCGTGGTTCCTTACAAAGCCCTGATCCAGAGCCCAGGGGAACAAAGAGGAAGATCTCCCATGATTTCCTCAGGCTCGGGATGAAGCCGCACAAAGCCTGGTCCTACCACTGGCTGCTCTCCCCCACCTACCGCTGACTTAATGAGGAATTTGGAGGACTCAGACCTGTGCGGGGTTGAGCCTGTCCAGTCCCGATTTAAGAAACGCATGCAGAAGTAGGGTGAGATTTAGTGTCTGATTATATTCATGTTCATTTCAAGAAAAGGGACGCTGGATAGTTGAGTTAGGCTGTAGTCGACTAACCCTCATTTAAACCCAGAGCTGGAAATTAGTTTGCGATGCTTCACAACTTAAAATGTATTGAAATGCCATATGAAAACTGTCGTTTAGAAAGGGAGCCTTAATAGGTTTGGTTTGTGGTTTGTTTTGTTCTGTTTTCAAAAAAAGAGCCTAAGCATAGAGGAAATTATTTGAATTTTTAAAATATATGTGAAATGATGGTGGTAGCAGACATGCTTAAAATGGTAAATGAATGAACAACCAAAAAAAAAAAGCAAGCAGTAAACATGATTGGTTGCATACACTCTAAATCGCTACTTACTTCTCACCACTTCCTCAAATACTTGTTCCCTGGGGAATATTCATGAATCACACATGCTACATAACAGAAAACACACAGCCAGTTCCTTTCTATTACTTCCCATTAAAATGTATTTTCTGAAGTTTCTCTCTGTGGACATCTCTTAAAACTTGATGTTATCAATGGATACTTTTTTTTTTTTTTCATTTTAAACCTGTTGTATCATTCTGTTTATTATGTTTTTTAGTGCGAGCAGATTGTATTTATTTGAGAAAAATGTTTGCTGTTTAAAAAAAACAATAACTGTATTGCCAAAAATAGCTGTAATTACCTGTGACATCTGTATTTTTTTAATTTGGGGGGGAGGGGGTCGGTTGGTTGTTTTTAATCTCTGTTTCAAGTGCTAACAACTGTTGAAACAACCACTGCATTTTAATTTGCTTATGACATTAAATGGATTTCTCGGAAGTCGGACAAACACGTCTCGTAGATGATTTAATAAAGATGCCATGCACCCACACCTTGCCCTTCCTATTTAAATTTTCCTCTCGAGCATGTTGGACTTCGCCAGAGTGAATATTCGGACACAGACCTTCAATGAAGTGCCCCTGCGGAGGGGGCCATGCCTTGCTGGGGTGCACCTGAGCAATATTTTCGGTGGCTCCAGCAAGGTGTAGGTAGGAAAAATGCTTGTACTGGGTGTATGCCTGCAGAACAGCTGTGTTGGCACCTTGAAACAAACAGGGGGTCAGGGCTGTTCCTCAGCTTGGGTTGCAGTGCTGCCCTCACCACACCCCATTTGGGGATGCCCACCCTGGTGGGGTGTTAGCCTCAGAAGCACCGAGGAGAAAGGGGAACTGGAGCTGCATTTTTCTTCCCTCCACTGAAGACGAAGTTCATTTATTTGACAGCAGATGGCACAAAACCATCTCAAGTCTGGTTTTGCTTCTACTGCACAGGGACAGAGTTTTCCCTCTGGGTTGGAGGTGGGCAGCTTCAGGGTCTCTACTGCTTGACGGCTTTTTTCCCCAGAGTTATTTTACCATCAGGTTTAGATGTGTGGAATGGGAAGCACACCTTTTAAACCAAAGCAATGCTTACCTTTACAACACACATCTTCTTTCGTGATCTGGATTATTTAATCCAGCAGTAGTTTTATCAGCCAGCAAGACTCTCCTTTCAAACCAACTCTCTACATTAAACTTTATGGCCTACAGTTCTGTTTTCTGGTAAAACTGATTATATTACAATTAACATAAAAGCCACAGCTTTTATCAATCAAATACACACTGGCAGAATGACACACTTCCATGCACCTGAAAGTTTAATGGAAGCAGGTTCTAATAAATTAGAAGTGAAATGCATAATGTATTTATAATTAACCATTTTGTCCACTTCACTCAAACCCATGTCCTGCAAACGCACCCGGTTTTAAACCATATTTCTTATCTTATTAAAGTCAGCTCGTTTTGACAGTATTAGTCATTTGCACTAAATGTTGGGCAGTTGCAGGGAAGTGCCAGAAGAGGATCTGCCAAAGCCTTTTTGGAAATCAGCACACATCATGAAAAGAGGCTCTGCCTACAACAGGCTTGGATAAATCTTGTGATGTTACTGGACATCACACACCCAGGAGACACAAAAAGCTTTGCTATGCCCCAGATTGCTCCTGAAATAATCAGACCTGCAAGGGAACACGGGAAACCCCGATTCTGCCACCGGTCCTCTGGGACCTCGTTGATGTAGTCATCCCTCCGCCCCATGCTTCAGTGCTCAGCCAACCTTTCACAACAACCTCACCAATACTCTTCATTCCCCGGAGAGCCACAAACCGCACACAGCAAATTGCCTTTCTCTCGTTATTTGTTTTGCCAGGATCACCGCAAGCAGAGCAATGCAAACCTCCCGTGTGCATGGCAGTACAAGACGCACAGTGATGCGAGACTATTTTTCCAAGGATTCAAGCAACCTCGCCAATTACTGCACTATGGTGGTGTCCACCAAATACGCTCTGCCTTCCTGAGTGCCTCCCCATCTTGGGGAATTAAATCCTGCACACAGTGCATCTGTAGGATCACTGCAGCAGCGGTCCCCGGTGGCGTCACCCCGGGCCCACGTTTCTCTTAACCTTTACCCGCTTCCCCCCGTATACATCTCTCTCCCCTGCACAGATGCTGAGCACGACAGAGCTGGAGGGGGTGCAAGGTGAAGGGCCCCCAGTCCTGTCGCCCACCAGTTTCATTTTAGGGACCTGTGAGGTCACCGATTTCTCAGCAGTCGCCAACGCATGGGAAACGTGAGATGGGGGATGAAGAGAGTGGAACAGCAGAGAGAAGGAAAGGAGGCAGCGACCCCGTCAGTGATGAAGTCACGGTAAATCTGCTCCCCCCATACTGAAAAGGGACTGGCTGCACAGCAGCCCTGGCAGAGAGAGGAAGTCAGCGCAGACCGCCCGCGCCGACACCGCAACATGACTTTCACCAGGGTGCTACACGTCGCGGCTCTGTTCCTGATGCAAGGTAAGCGATACGCCTTGTCTTACACGATCTCCCCTTTGCAAGCAGTCCAGCTCAGAGAACTTGATTCCCAGAGGTTCAGCACGCCATGCGCAAGGCATGTTGTTGTTTTCTTGTTGACAATGCCCATATTGTCACCCAATTTCCAAAGCACGGTGGTGCTGAATACCAGCTGACTCCTAAACCCAGTATCGATGAGACCAATTCACCTCCTAGCAGCTGGCGGCATGCAAAGTGTTGGGAAATCCCTTAAACTGGGACAGCGGATCACTGCTTACTTTGCATGGCTTGGATATCTGTGTATGCCTTTGTTCATGTATTGTGCAAAAAGAGGCTAATATAAGAAGTCAGAGTAATTTAGAAAGCACTTGCTAGGTACTTTGAAAATGAAAAGCACTTTAAATGCTCAATCTCCTTACTCCTACTAGAGGATGTAGCTTATACCTACTTTACTAATCTCCTGTCTTTCATATACAGGGGAATGTGAGAGATTCGTATTTGACCATGCCAGATAGGGAAAGATTTAAGTAAAGAAAGCAATGAGACAGCTATCTACAGCTCAGGGTTCTTGCAGGCTTCACTCCTGACCTTTGCAGGAGGAATGCACGCATGAGCCTGGTGCTGTCTGAAATAATAGTCCCTCTCCCTTCTTAACAAATGCTGGAGCAGAAACCATAGCAGTGCTATTCCTGACACTTGGCTAATACTCTCATAAAAGCATTTTAAAATATACCAGAAATGAAGCTATCGTAGGGCATTCTTGCCTAAATAATAGGATTTGGGGAAAAAACCCTCCTGTCTGGCACTTCCTTCTGCTTCCCTCCAGTCCAGAAAGGTGTCCTCTAACAAGGGTGTTACTCATAGATGAGCTGATACTTTGAGTACAGTGTTAATGACTGATGCTATGAATATAAATTTATTTCCATTGTGCATTTAAGAGCTTGGAATAAGCCACCAGTATGGAGAGGTCATACGTATCAGTAGAAGCAAAACCCTGGGTGGGGGTAATCTCTCTTCCCTCCCCTGAGTCATTTAGACTCATTTTCCAATTGATCGAGTGAAATAGAGTTGCCTCATCCTAAGACATCTAAAACAGGTCTGCTGAATCATGGTCTTCCACGGTCTTTAGTAACTCAAGCTTTCCTTTATTCATTTAGACTTCACTCGCTCCCAACACAAAGGTCTTGTTGACAGAGGCCACGTCAAATCTCAGTGTCTAAACAGCGACGAAGCATTCTGTAACACCATACGCTTAGGATATTTTACTACCATTGATTGTGTTTGACAGAAGCCAGGCCTTAAGGAGCTGTCAGTTATATTCTAGCTCAACAGGCACTTGCAGTGCCCTTTAGACTTGCTCCAAATCAGCAGCTTCCACTCTGAGCGTGGAAGCTTCCCCCAGTACTGCCACAGACTACTGCACAATGAATTTGTACCTGCTGACAACCAGTAGCTGGTCTTGGCCATCAGAATTAATTCAGACTCCCACTCGCAGGTCGGCAGCCACAGGTCAAAAATAACTCATTAGACAGGATGTCTCTACAGGCTACGGTTTTAAAGATAACTCTGAAACGATGCGCTGAGTGCATATCAGCGCAACAAGTTCTCTGTGCGCTTTCTGATGGCTAAAATAATAGCAACCAGAGGCATGAACCATTCTGCTCAGCTGCATCCTGCAATTTCTAGCAAGAAATTGTTGCCCTTTCTTGCCAAGAAGGTGGATATATCACTGTACTTGATGCCAGAATAATTTTTCCAGGTAGTTGGGGCACCTGGGATCCACACAGAACAAGAACCACTGTCCTCTGGAGCTGGCAGGGGAGCATCTCCCACGCCCCAGCGACTGTACTGTGGTGGGCTACAGTGGCTTGAAGACCACAGCCACGTCAAACTGCCCCTGTACAAGGAAGGAAATTTGACCTGTGAGTCACGGTCTGAATGAAGCCATGGTCACTCATGGAAATTACGTATGTGCTTTGTTCTGGGGGCTGCTTTTTTCTGTTTTAGGAAAGCAAGCAACACCCCCACCTTTTGTTGCTCAGTCTTGCTGTTCTCACCTCAAAAGGTGCGACTTGAAAGATCCCACACTGCTGTTAGTGACAGGAAACTGTCGCTACAAAAAAAATGCAGAAGGGCCCCGTGGAAAACCACAGACAAGGCCCCCTCTGCTGCCTTAACAACATCCACCTCCTGACACAGGTCTTCACAAGTGGGACCCATGCAAGGAGTTTTCCCTTTTCTACCGTTTCTCTGCAAATGACCCCCATGTGGCACAAGCCCTGAGAAACCAGCTGAGGCCCTAACCCTAGGAAATGGAGGTGGAATCTGCTCTGGTGAGACCTCATCTGGAGCCCTGCGGCCAGCTCTGGAGCCCTCAGCACAAGGAGGACATGGAGCTGTTGGAGCGGGTCCAGAGGAGGCCACAAAAATGCTCCGAGGGCTGGAGCCCCTCTGCTCCGAGGCCAGGCTGAGAGAGTTGGGGCTGTTCAGCCTGGAGAAGAGAAGGCCCCGGGGAGACCTTAGTGCGGCCTTGCAGTGCTTCAAGGGGGCCTAGAGGAAAGATGGGGACAGGCTTTTTAGCAAGGCCTGTGGTGACAGGACAAGGGCTGATGGTTTTGAACTAAAGGAGGGCAGATTTAGGCTGGATAGAAGGAAGAAATGTTTTACCCTGAGGGTGGTGAAGCCCTGGAAGGGGTTGCCCAGAGAGGTGGTGGAGGCCCCATCCCTGGAAACATTCCAGGTCAGGTTGGACGGGGCTCTGAGCAACCTGATCTGGTTAAAGATGTCCCTGCCCACTGCAGGGGGTTGGACTAGATGACCTCTAAAGGTCCCTTCCAACCCAAACCATTCTATGATTCTATGAATAAGCCAAAGGCACTGATGTGCCATATGTGAGGATAAACCAGTTACGGCCACTCTAAGTTCAACAGGGCTTCACTGGTGTACAGCGATTCAGTCGAACCCGGCCTGTGGTGTCTCCTGGCACCGTGCAGTAAGGGTAGACAGCAGATCTGTGCTGCACAGTTTCTTCTTAGCTAAAGCAGCATACATAGTACTTACAAATTCAGAAGTAAAAATATTGAGAGATTACAAGGAAATCTCTTCTACAAGCTTATGGACCCCAAAGATTAGGTAGTGAAGAAAGGGAAAAGGTCCATGGTGTATTTGCTATTTGTGAAGTCCCAAACTACATCACTGACCATTTTTCCATGCCACCTCTGGCCCAGGAAACGTCACGTGTGCTCAACTCAAGGGCGAGGCATGGCAACACATCCCCATGGGAATCTGCTGTCTTACAGGGAGACAACTCCTTCCTCTGACTTTAGTGGGAAAAGATCAGGTCCAGCAAGAACGCCCTACGATAGCTTCATTTCTGGTATATTTTAAAATGTTTTTAAGAAAATGAAAAGCTTTCCTGAAGCCCAGAAAGATTCATTTCCCCAAACTGCAGTGCTCATGTATGCAGCAGGAACTTGTAGCAGACAGCTACCTGGAAAATAAAATCAAAACACACAAAACAGGAATGAAAAATAAAACCCTCTTACTGTCTATTTACTTAGCTCTGACCCAGGCACTGCTCTTAGCAATTTCTCCGGGGCATGCTTTTTTCTGGAGAAGGCAATTCATTCCAGGTCGTCAAATATTTTCACAAAGTGTATTCTATATCTTAGAATGTCTGGAAAGAAAAAAAACACACTTTACTGCCCGTCTGTAAAATGAACTGGGAGGAGAGAGAATGAAATTTCATTTTAGTAACCTGTGCCAGGCCAGGTTTGCAGATCCTGCCTGCAAAAGAACTTTCAAGCCAGTTCAAAGCAACTGCAGCATTACACTTTCTGAATAAAAAAGCCTCATTTTTCAGAGGTGCTGATCATTCCCTGCTCAACCAGGTTCAACAGCTCCAGAATGGAACATGGAATAATGAAAAGTAACGTTCATGTTAACATACAGGGAGAACGTGCATTAAAAGGGGTCTGCTATTAATTCCTCAATGGCTTGTGTGGAATAACATCCGATAACTAAATCTGGTTGTGCTGGCAGGTGAAGATCACAAACCTTTGGTACAAGTCTTACCTAGTGACTGCGATGAGCTATCTAATTACTGTGATTTATTTATGTCAGTACAATCACACTGGCAGGTTTCCTAACGTAGAAAAACCTTTGCACCCTTGAAAAAAGGAAAGTCGACATACTACTCTGTGCAAAACATTGTCGCTTTACTTCATGTCACATTTTAGTACTTGTTTTTTCCCCTCATCTCTGGCAGGGGATTTTCCAGGAGCTGGCAGTGAAACCGTAACTCTAAAGGAAGGAGAGGACCTAACCCTTCGCTGCACCCTCGGCAGCGATGATGGTTCTTCCCGGCAGTGGTTAAACCCTCACGGGTTTGCCATTTTTCTAGACACGCAGCGGGGTAAGTGTGAAAACTGAATGCAGCACTTTCCATGTGGGGCTGGAGGGTCACTCACAAGTGGGCTTTTCCAGCTCCCACCCATGGCCACTCTGACTCACCGCTACCCGACCGCTCGAGACGGTTTCACATTCAGCCCCTTTCTGGCAGGAAGCTGATGAAACGGAAACCCCCACAAGAGTGGTCTGGCACTAGAGCTTTTAGCAATGAACTGTAGTTACCACCAGCACCAAGAGAATAGCACAAAAACCCACTCTTGCCTTACAAGAGAGACAGGAGTGGATGTGCCTGAAAGCCCTGGGTACTCTTCTGCTCATCAGGGAATTCAATGGAGTAGAGCATGAGGAAATTTTTAGAAAACAAGCAGTGATTTCTCATATGTGCTGACAAAGCCAAAGTTACCGTTATTGTGTTCCCTTCCACTCCCTACACCTCATATCTCCCTGTCCTTATCTCTCCTCTTGTGGGTCCAAATTCGACAGCTCTGCAAGATGAGGACTGCCTTATCTTCCCCGTTTGTACAGTACCTAGTCAGCATCCCTGCTTGTTAAAGCCTTTAGGCTTTAATGATAATAATGACTGGGGTTTATCCAAATGACATTGGGTAGCCAGCTCGCATTGAAACTGCACAGGGACCCCAGCCACCGGGTCTTGCCACCTCCATCAAACCAGCCTACTAGTATTTCCCCCAAGTATTGCCAATATTTCTAAATGGAAAATGTCATGAGTAACTGTTCCTCCTATTTACTCAGTTACAAGAGCAAGTGGGATGAGTGTTCATTAGCAATTTTAAATGACTCACAGATGTATACATTAGGAACTGTTTGCTGCAGAATCCAGGATCCTGAGTTCAGTACTCTCAGCATAATGCATATGAACCATTAGATTCAAATGGGATCCAAAAAACCTCAGTGCTGAGCCACCAGCTGCTAATCAATATGGGAAACAGGGCTATTCCAACCTGCTGTGTGCTGCTTTGACATCCAGGCTTCCAAAACCCACGGCAGGCTATGGCAGGGGTTCCTCTATCCTGTTGCAGTCTGTTAGTCCAATTGCACCCAAGAACTGCAAGACCTAGGAGGAATTCCCCTCTCCATCGGTTATCTCTATTTTTGACATATATGTATGTTCTCAGTGCTTTACACTGTAGAGGTAGATGAGAGTAGCAAGAATCCCTTCATTTATGCGAGTTCTCTACAGCATCTCCATCTTTCAAGAGCTCTAGCCCTTTTGATGCTTACAGTTTTGCTGAGTTGACACAGTAATTTAATACAGTTAGGGAAAGAACATATCCACTGGTATCTATAGGAGCAGACTCTAACCCGAGTGAACAAAACAGTATCTGTCAAATCACTTGAGGATTCAGCTCATAGTTTCAACATCCCACAATTATCCTTCGGTAAGACGCATGATATAACACCCACAAGGACTAGAGTTTGCAAAGCATTTGGATTCCTGATAAGTCACACTCACTGAATTTTTTTTTCCTTTTACAACACAGAAGAAAACAGTCCTCATTTAGAGAGAAACCAAGCTTTACATTATGCCCGGACATTTTCATTTTTTATTCTGAATCACCGCTGTGAATATCTGTCACATTGCTTCCCCAATAAACCACTTCGTGAATCAGTTCCTTGCAGTCTCATTGTAGCTGAAAATATGACAAGCTAGCTACAACTCTTACATCATGCTGATTTCAAAATCCTTTAATATTTAATCACTTCCATAAATTATAGTACTGCTGTGATTTTCTCCCAACTCTGCATTTTTACAAGACCTCAGTTAAAAAAATTTAAAAAAATAAAAAGACAGTTTTGGAGGTCTTTCTCTCCCAAATGACTGATACACATCCCCAGTTTCAGTTCAATTTAAGGGCAGAAAGTTACACTTTCTGTGCTGCAGTTCTGGGAAAAGTCCATGCGACTTGCTGGCCTGACCCTGAGGACTCCCATGGGTCGACCAGCAGGAGGAATGAAGCAAAGACTAGAAAGTCGAGAGAGAGAAAGGGGACTGTACAGCAGAGTACAGATATCCTAGGAGATGGTCGCATTAAAATCAAGGTAATTAGACAAGGATAGGAGAAGCGAAACAGCCATGTAATAAGCAGTTAATAAAGAGGTGTGTGCTGACCATAGTGTTCATTTAGATTTCACAAAATACACCCAGAGAGGGGAAGTGATTTTTTCAAGGCCAAATAAAGGCTCAGGGAATGGGGAAGGGAAAGGTCCTCAGTTCATGCATCTATGCTCTCTATTCAAAGGTCATGTTACTTTTCTGACCACGTCATGTCCTCACACCCCAATGTTTGCTTATATTTATCCATCTAGACACTTAAAGAAGCCAAATTGTTATAATACCTGGGAACACAGGAACAAGCCCCCCTGAAAATAAAAAGGAGGAAAACCATGACATTTTCCCTGCTGGCAGCACACATCCCCTTCTTCAGTTTACTGCTGCCTCTGTACCAGCGCAGCACCAGCTAGGAATGCTTTGTGCTAGAAATGCTCCCTTACGTCAAGGGTTGATGAACTAAAAAAAATGCGATAAAGAAAACTATCCTCATTCACTACTGCTTTGATTATCTGTCTTCCTCTTATGTACCGACACACACAGCATGCTGGGTTTTATTTTCCTTACAGCTTTAAGAGATCAGAGGTACAAACTTATCCATTATTCAAAGGATGAGCTATCCGTCCAACTGTCTAATGTAACAGTGGACGATGACGGCGTATATACGTGCTTCTACTACGGCATCACGTTCAAAAGCAAGAGCAAGACTGTCGAGGTATTAGGTAAGTTCCTTCACCTGCTTTGCTCCAGAGGAGCAGAACAAAGCCAGCTCCTCAGCTCCAGACCTGCATTTTTGCATGCAATTGTACAGTGCTTAACACAAGATAATCCTGGTCTTAGATCAGTTCCCCCAAATAATGCTGTGTATGCAGCCACTCATAAAAACAAGTAGAAAGATGTACTGTAACTGATTCTAAATCTTCTTGCTGCAGCTGCTCCTTCTAATCCAGTACTGGAAGTATCCCGAGATGCAGAAAGCAGCATTACACTGTCTTGCCATACCCGAGGATGTAAACCACAGCCCCAGATTGCCTGGCTGTTGGACAACGGGATAGAGCTCCCTGGTAAGTGTTAAAGGACCAGGGATTGATAACTAACAATTTCTTCCTATCAGCCTTGAGCACATTTAAAAATCCCGGGGGGTGAAACACCTTCTGCAACACATCAGCTGGGACTACCACTCATCCTCCACTCATTTAGTACAGCTTGGAGAAAAGTCAGCACTAAATTCCAATGTTTGTGCAAGGGAGAGGGCTCATCTTCTTTGCTCACATTCAGTGCAGAACAACAGCACCTGGCACCAAAACCCCTTGAGAGTCTGGAGCGAAAGTCCACTGAAATAAAATGAAACCAGAACACTGAGGGCACAATTTTCAAAGCCCAAGTATAAAGTCAGTTAACAAATCCATTATAACTATTTCCATGTTGTGACTAGCAGTCAGATTTTCCTCAGCCTTGCTGAGCAGCTCACACACAGACGAGCAGCCTTTCTCTCCCATTAATCTCTCCCGAGACAGGCAACTCAGTAGCAGAAGCAAAAAGAGAGCTATGGAAACACAGCCCACCCTGCTCCGTCAGGCTCTCCCCAGCCAGAGACCAGCACACATCAGGGTGGACACACATGAGGAGGAACAGAGCCACCACGTAGCTCAGTTTAACTTGTGTCTATATAAATAGCTGCTTTGAAGGCCACATTCTAATAATAACTACCTTATTAGCTGCAACTGTAGCGCAGTGGAGAGGAAATGCACATCCATATTGCACATGTATTTTCTTTCACGTATTGGCAAGCTCTTATTTGTATTTTGTATCATCAAGCAACATACTCAAACCTTAGCCTGTAATCTTCCTACCACCCCCCCCAAGATGGCTTTTTTAACTAAGAGCTCTAGAAAACAACAGAGAAGTGTGCTGGCCTGAACATAGCTAGAAATCAAGACTAAAGAAAAAAAAAATCCAGGCTGCCAGATACACAGGCATTAATGCAACCACATAAAGCCCTACACTTAAAGGAATTGCGCTCCGGGGAAGTAGCATAGCTGGTAAGTGAGCCACATGAAAGCCAGGGCAGAGAGCTATCTGCGATTGCAGGGGGAAAGGTGCTCTGGAGCAGCGCATGGGTCGTGGAAAAGCAGGTTCTGAAATTCTGCACGTCTTTGGGAAGAACTGGGCTGTGGGGGGGTGTAAGGGCTTGGGGCAATACCAGCTGTGAAGGTAGGAAGAGGTCAGGGAAGCAATATGTCACCTCTGAGTTTTTATATACATTTTTCCCAGTGTCCTGCTAAACACAGGGGTTTCCTTAAACTTGAAACAACCTCAGCCTGATAAAGGATATTACTTGTAACATCACAACACACAACTCGGACACTAAACACCTCCCGCAAGACATAAAGCCAACCACACATTTCTCCGCTTATTTTAACAACAACCTAAACTTACCTTTATCTCCTCCTGGCCTTTGTAGCACTCACCCCGTCAGCCATTAGAGCGAGCCCTGCCAGCGAGGACTACCTGACCGCCCACCCCGGGCACCTGGGAGCGCCATTAGGCACCACAGGGCCTGTCCTGGGGCTGTTGGTTGGTTTCACCTGTGGCTCGTTTCCAGAGAAAGGCGTATTTGCAGGAAGAGGTGCTGGTTTGGTTGGCCTAGATGACCTCTAAAGGTCCCTTCCAACCCAAAGCATTCTATGATTTCACCATGTGGCCTGCAGACACAAATTAAAATGTTTGAAAGGAAAAAAAAAACTCTCCTAATTCAGTGTTTCTCAAACTTTCTGCATGTGCCTTTCCTTTTTTTTTTTTGCAGGTGACTCTCTTTAAGTATCACTCCTTTCTCCCCTTTCTGTCCTCAGCTTTAATCACTTACTGCAAATATTTATACTAATTACAAAATAGCTAATACATCTTAATTACTGGCAGCACCTCAGTTCCACCAGGGCTCAGCAGGGGCAAACCAGCTGTAATTAACTGAGCTGTTGCTGACAAAAATTATTTCCTTCCTAGCAAAAACATTTTGAAATCCTTTTGAGCTCTTACGTGACCCTGCTGGGGATGGAAAAGAGGGTTGAGAAATACTGGTCTATGTGATACAGCAAGTTATCTGTACAGGCTAATTTGGAAATAAGGAATTGCTTTCATTTAAGAAATAAGGGTGTTGCCAAGGGTAACAGAACAAGAGAAAGCATCAGTTTGTTTCCAGAGAACCTCTACATTATAAACAGACAGTAGAAATTATTGTGCCACCATGGGCATTTAAGGTAAATATCTGCAAAAACCTCCCTCTCCACCAGCGCTACATCTTTATTTTTCCGTATCGTACAAATGAGGAGAAGTCAGTATTGCCTAGAGGACTAGGAACTACATCAGACAAGTTACGTGGCGCTCTCTAATTCATTATGGCAAGGCAATTAATTTTTGTGTTTAACTTTCCGCAGCTGCAAAAGGGGAAAGGTCAAACCTGCATTGCAGGGATGATGGAGGACATGTACAGGATTTAAGAGAGTTGTACCAATGTTTATTTATTACAAATGCAAATACTGTACATCAATACAAATTTAACAACTTCTTTTTACATTTTGGGGTAACAAATCCACAGCTACTAAGACACAAATTCAATGCCCTTGGATATCACATAACAGAATCAGAACTTTTTGAGATCTGGGTCTTGCTGCAGAAGGGCAGCTCCTTGCCCCGAGGCTCCCCACTGCGGGCCCTGCGCGGCTGTGGCACACAGCAAAGCGATTTATTCCATTCAGTAAGGACCAAAAGTGCCGGTGGGTGTTTGGACATTTCACCGTGGTCCCGCAGGGCGCTGCAGGGGAATTTCCCCACGTGAGTCATGAAACCGAGCAGAGGCTTTGGGTTGAGCGCAGGAGGTGCAGCGAGGTCTGCACTTAAAACAGCTGCCGAGGAAAAAAACATGACCTTGCTGCCTTTGGGCTCCCATGTAATCCATTTACACAATGAACCACTTGTGCACAGTCATCAGGCGCTGCTTTAGCACAGTGAAGTAATGCAGATTGCGCCTGGAAGGTTTTTCATTAAATTGCACTTGACTAGAAAGCACTTAAATGTTTTCTTCCAACGGGTGTATAGGTGACACTAAGCACGAGTTAGAAGCTGATGGGAAGAAATGGACGACAACCAGCATGCTGACAGTCCTCGCCTACGGGCCCAATGCAACAGCCAGCTGCATCGTTCGCCACCAAGCACTAAGAGAAGAGAAGCTGATGGCGTCTCTCCGGTTTGAGGACCTCCCTAGGATGGGTACTGCAGGCTCCTTCAGCAGAGGCTGTCCCATTGTACCACTCTGAACTGGTGAAAGTTCTGCAGATACATACACAAAGCTGAAGCCCATAGCCTACTGCCCCATATGTGGAATCCATTTTTAAACAAGAGGGCTACCTGGGGCAAAAGAAGAACTCCAAAGTAATATTTTGGGGCTTTTTCCTGCTTCTTAACTACCTTAAAATTCATTAAACACTAAGCCGTAGCAGCCCAGGCGGGTCACTTCCCCTATGCTGCTGCTAGAATGCAGGTGATGTTTGTCCTAAAGCTTTAAAGATAACTCAAAGTTTATGTTCTCAAAAAGCTGTGATTCCCCATGTCTTCTGTGTATTAGACACATCCACCTGGAAAGCTAGCAGGGTGTAAATATTGTAAATTAACACTGAAACTGCTTGTCTAATAATTCTCAGAGTAGACTTTGCCTTCCACCTATTTACTCATCTTTAGGATGGATCTAATTATTCTTACTTCATTCTTCCTTAGATTGCTCGATTCAACAGGTGCTTATAAAGTGCTCTGAAAATTGTACTGTTGTTGGATTTTTTCAGTGACAAAAACAAATCCTGCACCAGCTGCGCTAGAGGTGGATACCCATGTCCCCAAGAACGAGCAATCTACAGGTAGGCACTAACTGCTTGGCCTCTTTTTAATTAATGCATGGGTCAGATAAACACGGCATCTGTCACCAGTTGCCACCAGCACTGAGGGACATTTTGCACAGCCCTCAGAACCGCTTTGTTTTTTTCCCCAGTGACCACAGCAGTGTCAGATCTGAACAGCAGCACAGCCTCCGCTCCAAGCTACCCACAGCATACCGGTAAGGGTTTCACTGTCATTTTTTTCTCCTCATTGCATAGCGATAAATATATTCAGAGGACAGGGAAGCTGAAGGTGGGAGGGTAGGACTGTAAGTCTAACCACTGATCAGATAGAGCACCCAAACAGTCCGGAGCATGGAACATCCAGGGCAGGTTTCGTTTTTCAAGGATCAGTCCAATGGCAAAATGTGTCTTCTGATTTTTGTCTTGTGTTTGGGGGGGTTTCCTTTAGGATCCGAACAACCAACCATCCCTTCTTCAGTACCACAGGATCCTGTAGTTACCAGCTCGGCGTCAGCCCCAACCCAGCAAAACCTCCAACCAGATGTCACATCTACCTGTAAGTTTGGTCTTAGTTCCATGAATTTACCAAACCAGGACAGAAATGCTACCGAGAACAGCATTACATTCCATGTTACAAACCAGCGCATAACACAAAACACAGCATTTCTTGCTTGTGCAGGAAGCCCTCATTTTTACAGAGTGAAAGCAAAGTCTCTCTCGTTAGATGCAGAAGAACATCTACGGCAGCATGGTGTGAGCCCAGGCTGGGATTTCTCTGGACGGTTGCACTAGGTGGCACTGTGCAACAACGGTTATCTGTGCATACAGCAGGCTGCAGGTTGCGGTTATTGAACTGAGGGCTTGTTTCCAGCAGAAGAATTAAGAGCTCCACTGCCCAAATCGGTTGGCCAAAACCCACCAAGGTGGGCACAGATGCCTGCTTCGCGCGACAGGCCCCGCAGTGAAAAATCAATTGGCTGTTTTAGAAACAGTGAACTCTTTGTTTATGTTTGCTTAAAAGTGCTACATCAGTGATTACAAACATCACAGAATGGCTACATCCCCGTAAACAATTCATACACGTGCTGATCAACATAGGAGAGGGAGCCTGAATCTTTTAAGAGGGCTTTCACTAGGTGTGCTTACGTACCTGATGAGGAAGAAAATCTCTTACGAATGTAAAGTTTTGGTAGACACAGCACGCGTTATCATTTTAGTTTTACAAATCAAAGTTAATTATACAAGGATATATTGTCTGTGTGCGTAAGAAAGTCAGAGCTCACCTCTCTGCGCAGGGTCCGAAGTAACGGCAGCTGCAGCAGGAGAGGAATTGGCCAACGTGTCGAGTTACCATGTCCCCAACGGTAAGACCTTGCACCATCAGACATGGGTGGCAGTGGGTGACTGCACAGCTGTGAGCTATGAAGACTGTAAAAGAGTAGTCAGGGATATGAATACCAAAAAAAAAAATGCTTTAAGGAAAAGGATGCATGCTCATTCGTGGTTTTGCAAGCAAGAGAAGCAAACTGATGGACAGGGAAAGCCCCAAAATGACCAGAGTCAAAGCTCAGCTTTGTTTTAATTTGACTGTAAATGGGAACCATTGAGTTCAACAATGTGTAAGAGACTCTGAGGATTTGCTGTTCATAAAGCTGAGGTGGTCTTCAGACTAAAATGAAATACAGCGTTAAGGAAGTGAGCACAAGAGCTTTAAGTCAAGGGCTCCAGAAGTCTCTTTCTGCTGCAGTACCAGGTGCCCTGGACTTCAAAGCTGCTGGGAAAATACGCGTTTCTTAAGCACCCCTTTCCCTTCAGAGAAACACTGTTCTCCTTTCCATTCCTCCAGGGACTGAAACAGCATTCAGTGGCAATGTCACAGAAGAGGAACTTCCCAGGACAGAAGCCCCGCTACCAAGTGAAAATGTAACTGGGATTCCCATCATCACCTCCGGTACGAACTCTTTAATGACAGCTTCCAAGCACGCAGTGAGCTTTCTTACACCAAGCTGGTTCTCTCTGACCACGTATCCACCTCCAAACCTTTTGTCAGTACACTAGGGTAATGCTGGCTTGCAATCTTGGGGAAAGACCACAGAAACACAAACATTTTTATCATCTAGAAAAAGGCTAAATTTTACTGTTTGTTGTGCCAGAGCAGGAGTCCACTGATTTCAATCAGTTTTTCTTGTTCGTACAAGAAGGAAAAATTTGACCTCACGTCCTAAAACTCAGTCCAATAAGGTGACTTCTGCTGTCCCACCATGTTCATCTGGCCTGGTCCAGGATATACTGTTCTTGTCTTAATTACCAGAGACTCACAGGAAGCTATTTAACAACACAAACATACACCTGCCTCTTTTACAGAGCGAGATCTGAAACCTGAAGGCATCAAAAAGAAGGAGAATAATCTCTTGCTGCCGATCTTGGTGGCTGCTCTGATTTTCGTGCTGCTCATCATTGTCCTGCTTTTTATGAGGAAGCTGAAAAAAGCTCATGGAGTGTGGAAGAGAGGTGGGTGATGGCCCTGTCCGAGCAACTGCTGATGCTGCTTTATTCAGAGGGGCCGGAGAGCTGAGGATCCTGTTAAGCAGAGACAAGACACGGCTCCTTCAGCCACCGATTAAATGTCCTTCTCCCATGGACAGTGACTGTGACTTGTTGCAAACGACTATTGAAGAGTCCCTGTAACTGAACGGCCTCGGGCCACGCTTCAGCTGACACGAGGTGCCACAAAAGCCAACGAAATAGTTGTCTTAAGCATCTCTCTTAGATGGTCAGGATGATTGAACCCCCATTTTATAACTAGTCTCTCGGGATTTTTATGCTCAAGGCAGAGAGTGAGGAAGAGTCATGGAAACACCTCATCATCTTAATTATATTTGTTTTCTGCACAGAAAATGATGCTTCAGAGCAGACACTGGAGAGTTATAAATCCAAATCTAATGAAGAGAGTCCGGGCCATGAGAAGAATGGACACGGTAAAAAGCTTTAACCAATATAAACTAATTCCTGTTAGAGCATTGCTACTGACCACAGCCAGAGCGGATTGCAGTCAATCGTACTTTACAGAGATATTTGCAAATTGCATGTTTTAAACCTGAATATTCTAAACCCAAACCTTTCATACCTGGAGGTTCACCACAGATATTATAGCTTCAGCAAGAGTGGTGCAGAACCGTACAAAATGAAAATCATTGCTTTTTATTTGATAGGTTAGACTGGATAATCACAATGGGTTTATCTAGTTTCTAAATATAATCTACTAAACACTATTAAAAGCAATGTGAGTGGTATGTACCAGGAATGCTACTATTGTAAATGAGGGAAATTTGCCAACATCTTTCAACATGAGTTTATTGCAGCACCTAAACTGCATTAAAAGAGAAAGTGGCTCGTAATTATTGTCAAAATATTTTCAAAACTTTCCTTCTTTTTCAAATATTTTTAAATACAAAATATTTAAACCATGCCGGTACCCGTCCCCCCCTTTACAAAATCAGTAATAAATGTGTGTTTATCTTTCAGTTGTCAATCAGAAGTCCAACATGCAATATGTAACAGAAGGATATGTGGAAACAACACAGAAAAATCAAAAAAAACAAACCACTGTAATAAGTGAGAAACTGTTTGGATGTGGAAGGGAAACGGATGTATAGCAATGGCAAATCTGTACAATGCGCAGAAACACCACTGTTTCCTGATATTTATATTACAGCGTTCAGATGTCAGTATGATTTCAAGGAGCAGAAGTCCAAACAGCTACCCTCAATCCAAAAGCTAATTTGGACTGCTTTTCCTTAAACAGTGGGACAGGTAGATGGGACCAGAGCTCCTAGAAACCCGTTAGCAATGAACACTCCGGTTTACCTGTAATGCTCAGAGGATTTAATTAACCACTGCCAGAAATAGAGCTCATCGATCCCACCTCAGGTCCTATCAGCAGTGAGATTTCTGGCAAGGGAAGATGCAATTAGCCCCGAGGACCACAGGATACGAAGATGTTCATGTAATGATGCTTCGGCCACCTCCTCTGCAAGCATGGGACTGAGCAGGAAACCCCGGGAGGTGCAAACCAACTGGGACTTGATTATCTCATTCTGACCCCAAACCTGGACATCCAGCTGTATTTAACCAAGCAGGAAACACCCTGATGTCCAAGAAAAAAAAAAGGTTGTCTCCATCACTAGGGCTTCAGCCTCCGTTTCTCACCTGTGTGATGATAACTTTGCTCTCTGCTGTGCACGACTGCACCAGCACCGGTCTGCAAGGGGCTCTGGAACCAAAACCTTTGGGAACTACACCTGTACAGTGTCCCACATCGCACAAGCTGCCAGGGGTGTTACTGACAGGATGGAAGTCTTCGAACGAGGGTTGGTAAAGGCGAAGAGGAAGGGCAGTGTCACACGTGGGACTTCCCAAATCCAGGGACAAAGTCACTTGCCTGCCAGTGGACAAGGTAGAAGAATCGCTGAGACATGACGTCCGCAGAGCCCCGCGATGCCATCACCGGGAACCTTTGCTGTTGCAGAAAGATAAAACCGAATTCCTCAAATAAAGGAAATGTGCATGACAACAGAAAGCTGTATTTATTTTTCTCGTTAGAGATGATTATTTCTCACCAGAAGTAAGAAAAATGCCGAAAACTGTTTGAATCTGAACTGAACAAAAGCCCGCGAGGGGACGGCGGGCAATAAGCCCCTTTTTGACTTAAAAAGGAAAGTGGCTTCGCCCCGCAGCCCCTCGCCCGGCCCGGGCGCTACCACGCTCCCCGCGGGAGGGGGGGGGGACGCGCTCCCCTCGCCGCCCTCGCACTTGGTAGGCGCGGCGCGGCGTCCGGCAGTGCAGCCATGGCGACGGGGCGGCGGGCCGGGGCCGGGGCCGGGGCGGAGCCGAGACCTCTGAGGGTGAGGGGATCGGGGTGCGGGGACTTGGGGTGAAGGGATTTGGGGTAAGGGGATTTGAGGGCGAGGCGAGGCCTCTGCGGGGGGGACGCACGCCTGGCCTGGCTCTTCTCGGGGGGGCTGCCGGCCTGCCTTCAGGCCGGGGGAGAGGCGCCTGGGGCTGGGGTTACAGGCAAGGCCTCGCCTCCCTCGCTGGACGCGCTGCAAGGCTGCTCGCGGAGAGGCAGTTTCCAGCGAAAACTCCCTTGCCGGTGCCAAGCTTTCCTCCCCGGGCTGCAGCGTGTGCGCCGCCTCCATCAGTGATGGATACAGGCGTCCACCCAGGTGTAAAAGCCCTCCCGGAGGGTAAATTAGCGTGTGACAAGCTGTCCTAACCCTCAAGAATTAGAAATTATGTCTTGCATATCTTAACAGTCGCCCACGTACTAAAGTGAAACTCATGATGTACCTTTAAACTGATTGTTCCCACTGTATGCGCTCTAACGGACTGATGTGCGTTTCCGCACAAAACGCTGCCCTTTTCCTTCCTCCCAGACACTTTATCTTGTATGTATCTGGTGGTGCAAATGACTTACATTTAAATGCAATCGAATGAAAAGAAACTGTCTTTCTAATTTAAGAAGTGTTCCAGTTGTTTTCACTGTGTTCTTCTCCTTGCTGGTAACTTCCTGGTCAAGATGGTATAAAGTGGAATAAAGAGAACATATAACATTTCTTTTACCTCTCGGAAGTTAACAGATAAAATTTTGTTGCTTTGTCTTAGCTGAATTTTCTTTGTTACCACTAATAGTTTAAGGTAGATTTCATAGTAATGTCATGCATTTGCAACCTTGATACTAACTGCTTAAAGGAAAATCGGTGTAACGGATGAGAGTAAAGAATTGTTTTAACTATAGAAGATCAAATTCTGAGCCCAAGCCAATGATACTACCCACAATTCCAGCTTTCAACAGATATAATCATATAGAGTGAACAACCTTTTTATGTTTACTCTCATGTTTTCCGAATACAGGACTGGTGTATACCAGCAGTGCAAAACACGGAATGAATTCTTCACGTATGGAGTATATTTCAGTTTCTTCTCCACACACTTGCAACATGAGTAAAAAACGTTTTCCCCAAAGCGTACTCATGCAATCAGATTTTCATCCTGCAAACTGGAGAAGGCTGTCTGTAAACAAAGGGGGCTTTGCCTCAAGTCCGCATGACTCCCAAGAATCTGATTCTGAAAGCCTTGTTCAGGAGAGACAGTATCAGTTAGAACTCCAGCAGCGGATTCGTGAAAATGAAGAGCTGGTAGGACTGTATTCTGATGAGTTGGATAATGACAGCTTAGAAGAAGATAGCTTGGAGGAGATGAGTTTAGAAGAACAAGAAGGAGCTGAGTATGACACAAATCGATATACAAATGGAATACAAAAGAATGATGGTAATGAAAGGTAAGGCATAGGATTTTAGTAGACGAGTAGAATAGTTCTGATGCTTTAAAACCTTATGCTCCTTGGAATATACAGTACATATTCAAGACCAATTTATATCGCCAAAGTGATATTACGAGCACCTAAGGATGTAGTTGCACACAGAGATGTACTGTTTCATCTTACCCACATTCATAATTATTATGCCCGTTTCCCCAGCATAGCCTCAGCTGGTTTTTAGCTAAAACACCAGTGTAGGAGGGTAAGATGGAAAACATCCCTCACAGACCTGTATAGGCTCCTCACGTACTGACTCTAGACACCGCATACAGAGGCAAATGCTACATGCCTATTTTGGTGCCTCTAAAACAGGCAGGCAAGAAGGTAGGAAGTGGTGAACAGATAGATGCTAACCCCTAGTCTTAAACATTACTGGGTAAGCTAATGGGGGAGCACTTAACCACAGTTTCTTCTGGTAAAGGCGTATTAAATGTAGATCCCCTCTTATTCCTGTCTACTTGATCTAGAACTGCGGGCAGTGGAAGGAGTCCAATGGCTGTAATGGGCTGTGGACCAGGCACTACAATATTTAGCAGTACGTGCTGGCTACCGTCTCAAATAGGCAACCATTGCCATGGAACTGTCAGACCTTCAGATAGTGCAGCAGCCCTGAGATCATGGGCTAGAGGGTTTCTGGAGCTGGGCTGTGAAAAAGGACCAGAGAGAAAACAAGGAGCAGTACCAACACATCCTCTTTTCGTTCCTTACGGAAAGACCTGTGCTGAGCAAACCAGGCCACTTCCTGTAAGGAAACTGACAGGCAAAAATTGGTGGGTTGGATAAATGCAGTTTTGTCCTTATAGCTGTATAAATCTAGAATTAAAATTTCCAGGGTTACTGTCACCTTTAAACATTCTTTAGAAAGCATTAACTTGGTACATAAAATAAAATTTAATTTGCTGTCATATGCATAAAAGGTTTAACACTGTATAAATTGGGAATAATTCTCAAGTTTAAAGGGATTAAATTAAATCTGAAGTAATAATAATGTGCAGTTTCAATTTAATTGTCTACTTAAAATAAAATGGCAAACAAATGAAGGCTAAATGATTAATAGCATGCTTTTATTCACCTCCTCAACAGGCAAAATGGCCAGTTATTGAATATTTTATTGTGAGTGCAAATGATGTTAATTGTACTAGAAACATGCTCTAATTTTTAGTAATTTTTTTGACTGAATACTATGCTGAATGTGAGGCTCTTCATTAAATGGAAATTTGATTTTATTTTGTTTGAACTTAGCCTAGTAAGTACTCAAATACGGTCCATTAACCGGAGCAAATATCACAGCATATACATATGAAACCCCCTCTCTACATCCATTACTAACCTCGGAATTTGAAGAGGAAACGCTGCATCTGTTGTCTACATACAACACTTTTGTTGATGAGTACAGAGTCCATCTAACCTTTATATCAAGTTGGGGGGAGGAATAAAAGGTGCACTTTTTGTCTGCAGATGATTAGAGATGAAGGAGCTCTTCACACTCGTTTTGTTCCCGTGCGGTGACCTGGCCTGCATAATACAATTCAGCTGCTGTGCACACATTTCAGCACAATAGAACTCTTTAGCATTATACTCTGTTATTTGAATCATTGCAATTATATCACATATTTCTGTACTCATTTCAAAATATGGTCACTTATTTCTGTTTACCTGTGGTGTATGACAACTAGGAATAATAATGTTTTCATAGATGTAAATCATCTAATCTGTAGTATACAGGATACCATGGCACCAATGCTTACCTTGAAATGAAAAGCATTGCTAGAGAAACAGATCATTTTATTATAGGGAGCCACTTGAAATATAGGCATAGGCATGTAACTAATTTAGAAAGGATGAATAAATGGTTTATGGAAATGTTAATAAACTATGTCACAGTTTGGAGAATCCAGCAGATCAGTACATTTCTTTTAACAGGGGCTGAAGAGTCAACCAGGTTTCAGTGCCTATAAATGTCACTTTGAAAGGCTCGCCATTTGTCAGTGTCCAAGAAACCAGGACTATACTGCAGGTCCAGTTAGGAAAAAACAGTGTTAAAAGCTTTTTTCTCCCATGCTCCTTACTCCAGCCACTGCCCGCACGTCTCCTGGAAGCCGATTTGTATGTATGCAGCTCCTGCAGTTGGTTTTCCTCCTGTTGGATCAGACCATAAATCACAAACAGAATCAACTGTGTTTTTTTTAAGGCAGACCATCTTTGTTTGCTTTATTACAAATGTAGTTTAGAGCAACAATTTGGACACTTGTTAAAAAAAAGCCAAATCCACAAACCTTTCTGATTTATGTTTTTCTACTCTTATCTCAATTACAGCCTGTTTTTTAATGAGAAGTTACTTTAAGTCTTTTATAGAGAGTTTTTTATTGAAACATCATGATGTTTCATAGGAATGAGAAGAAAGAATAAAAATACAGAGCTGTAGGCTGTTCTTACTTAGACACTCAGTTCTACTGACATTTGAGAGAGGGATTTTACCATGAATATCACTTTTCTTTTCACAGCAGAGTCTTTGAAGAATGAGCAACACGTACTGTCTTTTGTAGGCTACATCATTTTAAAGGAAACAACAGTAGTAGTATGTTACAATAATTTCATATTCTAGTTGATTCTACTAGTGCTTATGATTTCTATGCTAAATTTAGGATAAAGACTGTATTCTACTGTGAGCTGAATGTTAGGCCAATTTATCATTCACTGGTAATGAAAATTAAAAATGAAGAGGAGGTTCTGCCTAAATTTTCTACTAAAAAATGTTTGGTAAAACTGTTCAGATCCCAATCCCACAAATAGCCATACTGTACACACTGAAATAATTCAGTTGAACATATTTGCAGGACATTTGTTGGCTCAGATTGCACACTGAAATAATATAGAATTTATACAATTCATACATAAAGAATTTTGTGTTCCTTTTTTAAATAGGAAACAACAGTCTGTGGACAAATATTTCAGCCTACGATACAATCCTAATTGGAAGAACGCAAAAGAGGTAGCAGAATTTTCTGAGGCAGAAAAAGCACGTCAAGTTTCTGGAAGAAGCAGTGTGGACTTTTTACAGGATTCATTTTACCTCCATTCCAATAGCTCCCCAGAAGAAAAGAATCAACAGGAGGAAAACTCACAAGATTCATTGTCAGAGTTTGGTACAGAATTACTAAGCTTTCATGAGCCAAACGCCATGGTCAGCAATGAACCTTTTAGGCTACATACCAAAGGGAAGGAATCTGCAGATGGCTGTCATTTCAAAGATAGTCCCAGTACATATGGCAGTGCTTTTTCTCTTCAGATTCACGAAGATCGACCACAAAGAGCAAAAAAAGACTTTGTGGAAAAAAATAAACAGACTTTAGGATTGCGTTCAGAGAAGATGAATTCCTATCTTCAATTACACAATAAAAAGCAAGAAGTTCTTCAAGAGCAGGTAAGTAACTTTTACATGTTTTCTAATTGGTATAAACTGAGGACATTCTACTGTTAAAATGGAATAGCTGCATGATCAGGTTTGCAGAGGAGGTAAGTAGATTTACAATCTATCATGCAACTGATAACTTACAATTTCCAGTGAGAATCTTGTTCACCCTTTATGGAATCATTGACAAGTCCTCAGTTACGCACAACCCCACTGATGGCCTTGTTACAAGCCTAGTTAAGCTGGGTATATTCTTGGCCATGAAGCATGTCTGCATGGTCACAGAGGTGATCACTCAAGTTTTTAATCTTGATGCTAAAAAAATGCTGTCTTCCTTCCTATGGGATCTACTTTGCACCTTATCAGTGGTTCTTTTTTTTGCTGCCTCTGATTTTTTTCTGCTTGGCCAACACGAATTTGGTAATCATTATCTCTGCTCATAGCATATTCCCAGTTTTGCTCAACGCAGCAAATGCAAATTGCTTCTAATAGCAGGACACTCACAATTTTTTAACTGCAGTAGGAAACCTTGATGTCACCATTCAGCTTAAAAAGCTATATTAGTGTTTTTCCACCTGCATTGATCGTAACAAAAAAGTGTATGTGAAGTTACAATTGAGTTTGAGAACCAGAAAATGTATTGTGGTCACACTGCTTTCAAGGGCCATGCACACTCTTGCTTATACTGTC
>VYZW01024423.1:3523-40061 GCA_013401315.1 Balaeniceps rex | reverse complement strand
AAAAAAAAAAAATCATTGAGGACAGTAGAAACTCCTGTAGAGTAAATGTGTTGTAGAGGAGCTTCTTGCCTGGCTGCAGCCTATTTGCATGCATGTCTGTTCTGCTTCCTGCTAGGAGAGGTTTTTCCAAAACATCAAAAGGAAATGGGAAAGGATGGGACTGCTTTTTATAGAAAAAAGGAATTGTAGCTAGTGAGATAAAAAGGTTTCATGTTGGCTTTCGCTAACAAGATAAATTTACCTCATTGCGACTAAACAGTCGCAAATAATATTTAATATTAAGATATGGATCAAGAACCGGTTATTTCTTCATAATCTGCTGGAAGTGGTTAGAAGTCAGTATGACATAGGTGAAGTAGTGATTTATAAAAAGCTGGAATATTTGAAGTTGTTTAGCTGTGACTGGTATTAGAAATGAGTTATGTTTTTAAAAATGACACCGATAAAAATAGGGTATAATTCAGTGCCTTTACCAGATTGTAAATACGCAAAGAAATGGTAACTTCTGTGTTGAAGATATAGACACTTCTCATTTCAATTGTAACTCGTGTTGTATGATACGTGTGGGTGCAAAAGGGTTTCTGTGGGTGAGTGACATTGTTTAGAGGACACGTGTGCCTTTTAAACTTTTTTTTTTAAAAAAAAAAAACCCAACCTGTTTCCTGGAAGGAAACTGTGGCCTCTGGCTCATTGTAATAACGTAGTTCTGAGACATGCAGCAGTGGTTCTCTGAAACGTCTGCAGTCGTTTTCTCAAGAAAAGTTTAACTGCTCTGAACTTATGTTTGTTCCTTCCTCATGAGCTTCATACGGCTCCATCGGCTTTCGGTGATATGGAAGAACTGGATGTTTAACCAGGAGCCTGAACATGTGTTTCAGGTGGAGAACTCCAAAGACAATGAGGAAAACATCTTGCAAAGAGAAGTCCCGCTCAGGCAGTCCCGTCGGAGGTTTCGGAAGATCAACCAGAGGGGCGAGCGTCAGACCATCACTGACAACGTGGATTCCAGCAGTTACCTGTCGGTGAGTCTGCTCTCCATCATCGGGTCTCCTTGGCATCGTGCCATCTGCGTGGCGGCTGGCATTTTGTTTTGTTGAGAAAAGCTGGTGAGATGGAATAGTCTGTGTTTGTAGTTTTTGAGAACGCTTTTTTTTGTTGTTGGGGAGCAGTCGAGTGCTTTGGATTTGAACATGATAGGTGGAAGTGCAGATTCAGGCACTGGTTAGACAAGAGGGTTTTTTTTGTTCAGGGGTTTTGAACTGAGCACTATAAATAAATCTTAACATGTTTGCTGGACAGAGAAATGATCATTCTTGGGTTTTGTTGGTTTTACCTGGAGTTCTTTTAGCAAGATGTAGGAATTGGTGGTTTTCTTTTTTTCCTTAATAAATTTGAACTATGGTTTGTGATTTGAGTCAGTCACGAATGCAGTTCGATATGGTATTAACACTATCGTTGTACTTGGTCATGTTTACTTACTTAAAAATAGTACAGTAATTCAAGCATCAAAAAGAGTAACGGCAGCTCATTGCTAGTCTTAAATAACATCACAGACTATATAATCTGCGCTGTGCGAAGGCACGTACTGCTGTGGTTTCAAGGCCACAATGCTTTTATGAAGTTTACCATTATTTTTCACATACAAACTTCCTGCTTGGTGGCAGGATGTACATATGATCTAGACAAATTATTTCATTGAAAATAATTGTTCTGGATACTTTGATTTGCTTTGAAAATCAAAGGTTAAAAAACAGTACTAATGTTGAAGTACACAAACCTCAAGTAGTCTTCATGCACAGAAAACAAAAAAACAAATTCAGTTCCCCCCCCCCTTTTTTTCCCCCCATCTTCCTTTTCATCTCCCCAAAAGGTACAAAGCCTCTCTTAGTTGATACACTTCAAAATATCTGACATGTGCAGTTAGATAAAAACTTAAAAGATTTCCTCTGTTTCAGGATAAACTGCTGGCTTTTTTGCATGTTGGTAGCTGTTGGATCGCAGGTGGTGATTTTAGACTCTCCACAGCATTAGCATGTCTGAGTAGAGGTTACTTCAGCATTTGTCTCGTAAGCAGAAAAGCTCTCATTGCTGTGACAGGAAGAGAATATGCTTCTTGAAGTTTAATGTCCTCTGCCATCTCATTTCAAGAACTGTCATATGGGTTGGATTTCATCATTACTAAGTCGTCTGAATTAGTTATTGACGAAATGAGATGTTGGATCCTCATGCTCTGGGCAGTCGTGCATAAGGCTTTATTAGGAATTAAATTTCAATCTGTGTATGACAAAATCTGTCTCTTTGGTGTTTGTGACAATGAATAAGCACATGGAAAATAATTTCAGAGTTCGGTGATAAGAGGAAGAGAATCCCAGGAACAGCTGATGTTGATGCTACCTGTGCAGCTTGCCTGGAGGAGCGCATGAGAAGGGACTCAGCATCTTTGGTCTAAGAAAGACCAAGTTATACGGCTTCTTGAACAATTTCAGAGATTGTCAGTTATTGGTGCAAGGAGTCAGTGTGGTATGCTCGCAGGATTGTGATTAGTCAACAGATGATGTCCTCATAGGATTGTTCTTCGTGTTGGTTTATTTCTATATGTTACCAAGCACACGGAGTGCGTGCGTGTGTCTGCACGTATAGTTTCTTGTTGCAAACCTGGTGGCTTCCTCGGATTTATGAATATATATATTTTGATCAGCATTTGATGGGAAGTGGTATAAACTTGATAAATCAACAGCACATTCCTAAATCTGCTTTTATGTCAGTTAATTAGGAATATATAAAAAGAGTCTTGTTAACACTGCTAGGTGTTTTCCTGGATGAGTGAGTGCTAAGTGGCAAGGAGTAAACAAGCACCTCTCAGATAGAAAATCTGCAAGCTGTTGGGTTTTCAGCAGTCTGAATTGAAATACCAGTCCTTGCTTTGTAGACTGTAAGCTCCTAATTGGGAAGTGTCATACTCGCAGTACTTGGTGTAGCAAAAAGTAATTTGTAACTCAACAGATGACTGAGAAATCAAAACACGATAACCAGCTGTCTGTTTGTCAAGTAAATGAAAATTGGGTGCCTATATTTTTTCCATATTCCATTATAAACTGGTAAAATAATGACTTTTTCTGAGGTAGCGTTTGTTCTGTGCCTAGGTTTAACTCTTACCTATATGAGGCTGCTCATACGTGGCCGTTGGTTCCCAATGGTCTTGAAAAACAGGCTTTGTAATGTAACCCTTCACGCCAGCCCATGTGAGAATGGGCAGGGTAAGGAGGGAGGGGTTTTGAATGAAACTTTTATTTGACAAGAACTTGCAATAACGTTTTCTGCCAAAGTGGGAAAACTGTTTACAAACTCGCCGGCAGATTTCCTCTCTGGCATAATGCTAATGAATAAACGCAGTGTTGTATTTCACTCTCCAGCCTGTTGCTAAATGCTCTTTGACAGATGCTGAATGTAGCCTGATGGACCTTTTGTGAGCCCTGCTTGCTCAGGGAGGGCTCCACGCTTCCCAGCCAGGCTGCACGGACTTCAGTCAGGCTCCAGTGGTATGACGTTAGGGTACACAACCTGACACTGTTTCTCAGACGCAGGTAGTTTTCTGCTTTCTAAAGAAAACTTAGGTCCTATAGGTATTGAAATTCAGTATTGCTTTATCCCAGCTCAGAATTGTTCCTTTCATGAGTAAATGGAAGATTTCTTGTGTTTGCTTTTAAGGGGAATTATCTGTGCAGTCTCTATTAACTCCTTAAAATGTAAATCTCTGCACAGTAAATATACTATGATTAGTATTTATGATTAAGGTTAATCTTTGTTTTTATAAAACATTACCCATTAGGTCGTGACATGAGCTTGCATCTACTTCTCACGTGGAGCTCCCTGCTTGTTATTACTGGAACTCATTCTGTAGAAATCCCTGTCATTGGCCATGGAATAAAGATTTGTATGCAGATACTTTAAGTAATATTTTAAATGATTGTTACCATCTTTGAAGCTCTTCCTTTCTCTTATGCCTCTTACTTAAGTAAAAGAGCCCTAGTACTTAATTTAACTGTATATCTTCAGGATAGTTGACATTCATGATATTGTGGGTATCTTGAATTCCCCCCCTGCCCCATCCCTTGAATGAAGTAATGGTAAAAGTGGATCATCTGGTTGGTTTCTTTGGTGAAGGAGTTACCATTTAGACTCCTTTACTATGTTTTGGTGGTTCATAGAGCAATATTGTTTCACAAGAGCACTGGTCTCCTGCAGAATAAGTATTTAAAGTTGGGGGTTCCCCCCCACTTCTTTCAGTAAAATACAGTGAACATATGCTGACAGTGTTCTTCCTTCTCACTCAAACTGAACAAGTTTATATTTCTGCTTATACCCTCAAAGTGCATAATGCTGTGAATTTGTTCTCTCAGTACGTACGCAAGACGTGCTCTTGTTAGGTAGGTGAACAGACTGAGGCCAGGCTTCCACTTGCAGGGGTGCCCAGCAGCCATGTCAAGGTTCTGCTGGCACTGGGTTTTTCCCTTCTACAGCACAGCTAGCCAGCAAGATCTTGAGGATAACGTGTATTTGGCAAAACACTCCTCAAATTTTTTTTTTCAGGATGCAAAATAGCATTGCTGCCCACGAAGTGATGGAGGAGGTGGCTCTGTCATGGAGGGTCATGTGCAAGGCAAAGGCCACGGTGACAGCCCGACCGCGTATGGCTGGCTGTCTACCTGGGGCAGGTCTGAGCATCCCCATAATTACATGGGATCTCTTTATCCCTGGGCATTTCTGGCCTCTGCTGCCTTCTTCATTTTTGTCACTTAAGTCTCTGCATCTTGCACGTCAGCCCCGGAGTGACGTCCTGACTGAGGGGGGAAAGGTGAGGCTGGAGTCACACGGAAGAAGCTCTTGCTCAGCTTTATGGATTAGAAAGAAATGTGCCATTGGTATTAATTACGCCTGCTCTTGCTTCAAATCTGATTTGTTAGCACGCTAGCATATCTTTCTGGAGATACGCACTCTGTGCATATTACTGTCAGTAGTGTAGATAAGAATCTGGACAGGAGCCAGGGTCACGCAGCACGGCGTTATCGCAACGGAGATAAATACTTAGTCATTTCTAGTTCTTAGTCTAGTTCTCAGCCCAATAGGTAACACAACTGTATTTTTTTAATTACAAAAGAAAAAAGTAATTGTGGTGATCTTTGTTCAACTATGTCCCAAGCTTTTGTGACCATACAGCAGGTGCTTACAAAACTAGACTAAACAGATGTAGGAAAAAATGTTTAACGGTAGTTCTGGTGCTTTATAAAAGTTAAATTGCTGTTCTCATCTTGGATGACACAATTGGAAAAGAAATGGTTCAAGTATTTATCTTCACAATTAAAAAGTAAAACCTTAGATAGTAAGTTTTGTACTTGTATTTCTTGCAGTGATCAAAACCAAACAGGTTTAACAATTTGATACAAATTTCTACCTGACCATCAAACCTGTAAGCTCAGATCTTTTTTTCATTTGAATAAGATTTTTTTACTAATTTATTACCTACATACATTTTTGACAGTTCTCTCTGTGATTTTTTTGAAATGAAGAATATTTGTATTTCTAAAAGTAGTGCCTGTATGATATAATGCATGTTTCTATGGAGTTGTGACAACATTTTGTATTTTTTCAGTTAGTTCATTATAGAACAAAATAAAGAAGTCGGCGCCAAACTTCTAGTAGTAATCCCCTTTCTCAGAGATGCGCATTTACTACTTTTTTTTTTTTTAAACCTCTTGTAAGAGGATGATGAGGTTTAAAAGATTTATTATAATATTAAGTTTTACGGACAGTATCTTAATACTTGCATCATGTAAAAATTTTCCTGGAGCCTTGTAGAAGCATTTATCTTCAGAGAAGTCTGTCACTGAAGACTGCTTGAGTGGCAAGTTTCTTGTTCTTTGATCATTACTTAATGTAATCCTGTCAGAGGCTGGAGGTAGCGTAGGGTATCTCACAATTTAGGAAGTTAAGTCACATTTCAATACACCGGATCAAACCCATTAGGTTCTTTACCATCACTAATCCTTTTCCTTTTAAATGCTATAAAACACTATGGGTCTTTTATAATCTATTTTTAACTACCAGGTAAATTTGCTGAAATGGTACCTTTTATTGATCTAAAAGAGCTAAGACCGACTTACAGCATGCCTCCAGCTGCCTTTTGTTAAACTTGGATGCAGCATTGGCTGGCATCTGTTTGTTTGGAATATCGGTTAATTTTAATGAGGCTGTGGCTGATCTGTGAGTGACTAAAATCAATTGTTCTTGAGCTGGAGGATGATTCTCTCTGCAGCTCATTGCTTTTTAATGTGTTTATGTCCACGCTTCCTCTTTTTGACACTTTCAAAAAATACTTGACAGAATTGTATCTTTATTAACTAATGAATCAAAAGGAAATTTGGGTCTTGCTGAAATCCATGAGTCTTGCTGTGTACTAAGAGGGTACAGAAATTAACGTTGTTGATAGCTTTCTGGAGGTGTTGTGCGATGCAAAGAGATAACGCCAGTTCTTTCTTCCTGGCGCTGTTTTCACAACATGGGGATTTTCTCAGTTCTAATCTCCATCTTAAATTTTGCGTGGCCTAGGTCGGATCCCAACTCGCAGGTCGTGTGTGCCCAAGGGCAGCAGCGTGTGCAGGAGCCTCCATTAGCCAGGCTACCTGGGCGGGACAGGACCTCTGTAAAAGCCCGCGTGCGCAGTCACTTGCTCGCAGCTCTGTTGAACTCCTGCCATTTTAAGTGTTTTTCTTGCTTCTGTGATCAAAAAGAAACGGCATCTGCAGCGTGCTCACTTCCTGAGCAGACGACTTCAGGTTTGTTGTGGCCTGCACCTAAACGGAGCCAGCCACGGTGTGCCGGTGCTCGGGGCGGGCGCGTGGGTGCGACCGCAGCACCCGGCACCGACAGGCGGAGGAGAGAGGGGAATGCACGTGGCTGGAGCCCCCGGCTTTCTGGAAATGAAAATTACTGTCAGACTGGTCTTTGGGGGTGGGGGACGAGGCTGTGAATGACGTAGCGGTTAAGCAGCTCTGTTAACTAATGATGTCAGAGGTGTTGGCTTCCCTGGCTAAACGCCGCTTCACCGGTGGAGCTGGGAACAACCTCCGGCAAGGTCCCACTGGCATCCAGCATGGGGACCCGTGCTTGGCACCCGGAGCTCGCCCTGGTCTGCAGAGACAGCTGCCCTGGGGCACTTCCCTTTGCTTTTGCAAGCGAGGGGAAAATTGCCAAATGCACGTTCGCTCATACTTTATTTTACATATTGATTTTTGTCTGCTTGTTTTGTCAGCAGCATTACTGTCTAGGACTCCTTGAAAGTCTGTCGCTGGTTATAATGGTCATTAACAAAACACCAGTCCTCAAAGTGTGCTGTCCATTAAAAAAAAATCTTCCTAGGAATTTCCACAGACCACTGGTGCTTCCCAAACCAGTTAATGAGAGTCTGCAGTTTCCAAAGGGTAATGAGTTGGATAGGCCGTGCACAAAATAAATACTTATTGAAAGTACCGCTATTTGGTTAACATCTGTGTTTTTCAGATTAAAATTTTATTTTTTAAAAATAACAACATATGCAACATGTAAACCCCAATTTATCCATAATGAAAGTGGTTGTAGTTATACAAAACTTACATTCAGGAGTTTCCCTGAAGGTTTTACGGACTTGACAAGCAGACTATATATAAACTGGGAATTACAGAAATCGCCTCAATTTGGAGGTGACATGTGCAGCTGTTTAACAGCATTTAAGAGTGGTGCACAAATGAAACCACATCAAACTGAAACTAGGGAGGATTTATTTTAAGCGAGCACCTGTATTTACTCAAATCTGGCTGCTGGCAGTAGCGTACAGCCCTTCTCATTGCCCATGGGAGAGCCTGTGGCGGTGGGCGATGGCACCCTGTTGGGATGCGGCGTTGCTCTCCTGCAGGACAGACAGACAGACATCTTCCCGCTCTGCCAGCTTCTGTCCTGGAACAAGATACCGAGCTGCTGTTAGGGGGAGCTACGCTGTGAGGTTGCTGACGGGGCTGACTTACCCATCTTTCTTCAGGGCTTCATCTTTCACCTTGAATTTTTGCCACATGGACACATACATATTCTTCCAACTGCTTTAAAGAAGTTTTCTCTCCTTTTTTTTTTTTTTTGTTTTTCTTTCCCCCCCTACCAGTGCTTACAGCATAATTTTCTGCTCTTCTATTCTTCTCTTGCCTCAAAGACTCTTTTTTTTTTAAACCTTTCTGCGTCTCGAGTAAGAAGAGCACTTAGTTGTACAGCTGCTCCCTCCCCAGGTGTGGGTGAAAGCTGGGGTGGTGATCAGCCCATGACCCCAATATCATCCCTGCAGCAGGTTTGTGCGTTACCCTCCCCTTGCTCAGCAGCGCAGCAGACGGCAGAACTGCGCTTGTCTGTGTGATTCAAGAAAAACTTGTGGATATTTTTACGTTTATTTCCTACTTGCAGTCCAAACACATCAGTGTTTTTACAACTGAGCACTTTCACCAGGAAGCCTGGAACGGTTTGGAAACGGATCCTGAGCACAGCCTGTCCTTTACAGGGAAGCCTCCCCACTCTGTTAACTGGGACTGAACTGGAGAGCTGCTCAGACCTTGACCTAAGCTGGTGCTGGCAGTGCTGTGGGTGGGACGTACTGTCGTGCCTATTGTTGCTCCATGGCAGCTTGTGGCAGAAGAACCTTTCAGAAATTCTAGATATTTTGCAAATTAGCAGGCACAAGAAGTAAAAATTCACGTCATTGTTAATGTACTCTCCACACAATAATCAGTTATCTGTTTCTTCCTCCTCCTTTCACTGCGTAGACAGATTTACACCATGATAGAAATTAACTCAGTTCCTTGGAAAATGCCTGAGAAAATATTTTACGTAGCATGTTCAGAGAGTTAATCTCTGGTTTGATGGACCCTGAGGGGTTGGGTGGCAGTTCCAAAGTCATTAATTCTTTATAAGCAGCCTCTTATGCAAACTAGGTTGAGAATGATGTGTAAGGGTTGTGCCCACTGCTCATAACTGTATCATGTCACTCTGGTGGTTAATGGTAAAAAGCAGCGCTCTGCACCTGGGAAAGGCATTTCAGTCTTTTGGGGGACTTAAAAACCTTTTGTGTATGAGTTGCAGTCTTTTGTCAGATCCTTCTTTTTAACGTTATTGTTTCAGTCTTTTGAAATGACATACTGAGTGGCTTCTTGTAGAAGACCGACGGGGTAGTAGCCAGCAAGCTGGTCGCCTGCATGCAGGGAGATGGTAGCGTGCATGGATCTGTTTTTTATTTCCTGTCTTCCATCTGGGCTGTTTCTGTTCAATATGCTGTACTGAAGTGTAGCAGCCTGGTTGTATTCTCATTTGTAGCCAACTCAACCTTTCACTTAGGTTTAGGTTTATCGTGCCTTAGAGAGAAGCAGTCATGTGAAAGGTCGCTTTGTATTTTAGCCTGAAGAGTTGTAAGGTTGAGTTGTCAGGTTGAGTGTCACATAACACTGAAGGACTTCTTTAAAGGACTGCGATGGTGTTGTCTTCAACTTTGTATTCAAGTTAAAATGGTTTTCTAATTTAGAATATGGCAATTCGCATCAGCTCAGTCATGTTCTTCGGAAGCCTTCTGGACCGAGTTAGGGACTGAGAATATCCTGAGCAATTTTCAGTTAAAATCACCATCAGAAAATGTCAGTGTGTAATGCAAGCATTTGGATGCCCTGTTTTCCTTGAAAAACTTGGCATGAAAACCGCTATCTGTACAAGAGAATAGCTAGAAGAATATCTTTGGTTTTGGCATAGAACTGATCGCTATCTAATGACATTTAACAGCATTTGTAATTTTACATTTGATCTGTGGAAACTTTCTTAATGGGGATATATCTGACAGATGAAATACTTGAAATAGTGGATTTAATGAAGTCTCTGGCTAAATGGGACCATCATTATAGCTTAATTCCATGTTGATACTTACTTTGTTCTTGCAAGTCAGAGTTGCTTTCTATTGCTGAGTATTAAAGTTTTTTGTTCTTCCATGATTAAGTTTTAGTTTGAGGTAATGTAGCCACAATAAACTAGATGCTTGTATTGTCTTTTGATTTTGATTTTGTTTCCTTTAAAGTTGGGTTAACAGTTGTGGTTTGTAAGCTTGGAGTGTAGGTACGGCGCCTGGCCCATCCGTTGCTTTATCTGTTAAGATCAGTTTCTCAGATCGGGTGGCAATAACTGGGCTTTTGCTGCTGTTCTGCCTTCAGTGGAGGGAGGGACCCCAAATGATGCTGGGGAAAAATTTCCAAGAGCATACTCTGCTTTCCATTTTTAAAAGCAATAAGGGCTGGATCATACCAGCAAATGAGAAAGTTTGAAAATCCCTACGCTGCAATGCTTCATCTGATAAGGGGAGCCCTGCAGAGCTGCTCTAGGGTCTGCGCTGCGCTTCCCCAGCACGGCAGATTTGGGGATCTGTGGTCACTCTCCTCATAAACCCCTTGGGAGCACTTCTGCCAGGGCCTTGTTCACCCCTTTCTCCCCTGTTCATGCTGTTACCGCGCTCAGGCTGTGCCACGCCTGGCTGGTCCCAGCCTGGGTCCAGGGACAGCCGAGATCCCTGCGCATGGAGTTACGCCTGAGCCCAGGCAAGTCTGTCGGTGTGGACTCTGCACATAGAAAAGCAGCTTGGTGCCTCTAGATATGGGTCTGTCGTGGGGAAAAAAATGTTCATGAGACGTTATGCCTGAGATGATACTCGTGTCACATACACTCTCCAAGCTGGATGCCCTGGCCTCTAGTAAATGAAAGTTGACTGTTCAAAAATCACCCTTGCTTAGAGAGAAATTTTGAAATTTGGTGGAAGGAGTCAGATCCCTCCTCCCTTCCTGCTTTCAGGCTTCCAGTTTGGTGTTAATCTTCAAGAAAGATGACAGAAGAAGTATTGGAAGTGGCATTTTAATGATTTTTAACCTCATCTGTGGAGTTAATGTAGTATTCTCAAGGTCGTTTAATGAGAGGCCTTTTTCTTGTGAGAGGTGTGCTGGTACCTTATGTTCTAAATAGTCTTAATCTGCTCGTTTTAACTTGAGATACAGTTTTTGTCAATGAGGGAAGAAAAAGTGGTATTTTGTATTGGCTTTCATATCAACTTTTTGGGGATGAAAATGAATATATATGTTGGTGGGCTGTGAAATTTCCCAGGTAGGTGGCACCTGAGGAAATTACAGCCAGGTCCGAGTTAGGTTTGGGCTGTGATTTCAGTTTTGAGACTAGATTGATGTAATGCTTCAGTGAGCAAAATTCTGAATGCGTTTGGGAAATTTTGCTGTGGGATGTTAGAAATTTCATCCTTTCAGTATCTCTGGGTGGATTCAGTGCCACAAACTGGCCCTTCTGGCGTTGGTGTCCACTCCTCCTCATCACCAGGGATTTTTGGGTTGTGTACCTTCCCAAACTTCCCCACCCCTTGCTGAAATGAGATGTCAGGAAGGGAGGGAGGAGCGTGATATGAATCATCTCAGTTCAAACTGTAGAAATGAACTTTTTGTTTGAGTCCGTAGCAGAGGGGGCTTCCCCCTTTCCCCCCCGTGCTGGCCTTGTACATGTTTGCGATGCTGATCATGCTGCTGCCCGACTCTGCAGAGTGTGCGCACCAACAGACACAGATCTGCAGCAGAGAGCTGCAATTTATAAACATATTTAAGAAAGTATTATAAACCATGTAAATCTGAATTGCTGCAAATAAGAGATGACCTTTCCGTGATTAATACAACAGCTGAAAAAAAAGATGGTTGGGGTAGTGCGAAAGCGGTGGAGAAATTGAATCCATGGTGCCTTTTTATTGTTCCTTCTGTATTGCTGGTGCTATATTTAGAAGCTTACATCACTTCGGGGATGATGACAGTCTCTGCCCTCCCTCTCCCGCTCCCTCCCGCTCCCCCTCGCTCCTTCCCTTAGGATGGATCATGTTTTTATACTATTTATGAGTCCTACAGATCTTTCGGTAGGATTTTTCTACAGCCTGTTAGTAAGCGCTACCGTGGAAAGCGACGTACGTAAGGATGCGGTTGCACCACGTAATGTCACCCTGAAGGGGAACAGGAGCTCACGGTGCTGCCTTCCCTGCCTCTGCTTCCTAAAAGGGTCTGCAACAGGGTGGAGGGTTGTTTTTTTTTTTTTTTTTTTTTTTTTTTTTTTTTCTTTTTTCCTTTAAACAGGAATTCCCGAGAAGCCCTAATGAGGGTCTAACCTTGCCACGAAAGTACAATGATTCATTTAAGATGCTTAAGTTAAATGGCGGGGAGAAATCGGAGAAGCATGCCAGTGACACTGAATCGAGCAAGCTGTGCCAGCGTAGCAGGGGCCGCATCCAGCTTGTGCTGCAGCTGGCTCTGTGCACTGCACCCCACGCTCCCCATCGCCTGCCTTTCCAAAAAGATCTAAAGTACTCAAATATATTGAGATAACCTCTTGATGCAGGTGCTCTTAATGCTAAAATATTTCTGCATTATGCTGCTGTGTTTGGCAATTCCCACTCGCAAAACTGCATTAAGATGAATTATTTTAGCCTGAAACATCTTTGCCCGAGTGTGTGAAATGACAGATTGCTTTCCAAGCAGCTGGTCTCCTTCCCCAGCTCCCCCCGTGGGCTTGGAGTCAGGATGCTACCTTAGGTACGGTACTCAAAATGGGGGGGGGAGCAAATTACCGTACCTGCTCATAGTTGAGCACAGCTGCAGGGGGATGTGGCAGGGGCCAGCGTGCCAGCGGTCGCCTGGCTCTGAGGACAAAAGGACAGAAGTCCGCAAGCCCAGCCTTCAGACCCAGGCCCGTGGGCTCGCTGGCACGCCGGTGGCTTCTGCCTTTGCAACCAGTGCCATGATGGCTTTGAGATCGGCGCTCGCCCTCCCCGCCGGCGCTGCACAATGGGCTTTTCTTGCTCGGATTGATGAGGAAAAAGTCGTGCTGCTTGATGGGTCCCTTCTGCTGTCAGCTGCGAGTGCTCTCTGCCTTTGCAGAACTTCAGTTTGTGGTCTCCTTAAATAAGAGAAGACTCTAATCCTGCTTAACTAAACGTGCCTTTAAATTATGAAAGGCCTTGCTATCCTTTTAAAAACATCCCATTTTTCAGTGACTTAGTCTTGTTAGACAGTTAGAACGTGCCGATTTATTTAATATTCGGGAGGATTCAGATAGCATTATGGGAGGATAAAGGGAGTATGATGCATAAAAACGTATAGAGTGGTATTTCAAGCATGGAAAGAAAGCAGTGTTAGGAAACAAAGACCACCTTTAATTCAGAGACTGTAGACCAAAGAGGTTTTTCCTTAAGGTTCTCTGAAAACTTGGAATCTGGCTTAAAATGAGGCTGGCGATTTACTGTTTGTGATTCTGCCCGATGCTGCAGTTCTTCACAGGTATTTTGATCGTGATCACTATGGAGCAGCCTTTGTATCATATTTTTTTTTTTCCTTTTTTCATCTCCCAGTTGCTTTAGTTTTGAGATTTGTCGTTAAAGAGGCGATTTATAAAAACATACAGCATTGTACTGCAGGGAGCCGGGGCTGCAGAAATGCATGTGGGTTAAAAAAAAAAAGGGGGGGGGGGGGAAAAAAAAAAAAAANGGGGGGGGGGGAAGAAAAACAAAAGAAAAACCCACCAAAATGAGTGGGGGGATGCCCCAAAAGCTGGGGTGTGGAACTAGGTCAGGTTTTCCCCCCACTCGGGGCTGCGCGGGCGGGCAGGGCTGCGCAGAGCTGGCTGCAGCCCCCCGGGACCACCGCCGCTGCGCTCATTGGCGGGACGGGCAGAGGGATGATGTCATCTTCACTTAAAGGCAAAACTAGAAGGAAATAGAATTTTGTTCCCATTATTGAGCTCGTGTTTACAGTAGTTGTAAAATATGGCATCCGCGCCAAAATCTTGAGTGGATTGGATTTCGTGCACAATGCAGCGGGTTTAAAACGCGGTCAGGAGATGAATATCTGCCCGGTTAGCCGAGGGCTGGAGTTTGTGCGCTATCGGTGTGCGTGCAGGCAGGGAGAGGTTTCCTTTAGCTGGGTGGGTTTGCTTTTCTCCTTGATATACATTGTGATGGTGATAACTATAATACAGGTAACACCGCATAAAAGTATTTGGATGTTCGTTGCTGCTCAAGATTTATCCGTGTGACGTTATATTTGATGTTTAAGATGCTTCTGAATACAGTTTTGTGAATTATTAGAGAAGATGCAGTACAGTTACGTGTAAGGTGACGCTGACGTATCTAGCCTATTGTTCAGTATTGAAGGAACAGTAAAAGAAACAGCTGTTTATATAGCTGGTGTAATGCATTTTAAAAATCTGAAGTAATTATCTAAAATTCTTTTAGCTTTTAAAAATGAAATAGACTTTGGGTTTGCAGATTTTGCAAGTGCAGGAATGAAGTTGAGTTTTTCCTTTATGTTTAAATACAAATTAGACCCAGTAATATTTATGAAGCCTGGCTGCATCTATTGCTATTTTCATTGTCTGATAGAGGTTAAGTAAATTCGGATATCAATGCCAATTTTTTTTCTTTTAAGACAGTTTTGGAAGGTGCTAGGGGAATGTTTTTTTTCTTGGTTAAGGCGCAACTCCCATCATAACTTGGATTATATTCCGGGAAGAATTCAACTTCTGGATGACTGCTGAAAGGAGCTGTTGGTTTGAGATGGGGTGGGGTGTCCCGTCAGTGTAACTTGGCTTCCAAAATGTAAGAATCTTCTTCCATGTGCCCCGTGGCACAGTAGATGAAAAAGAGCTTTCTGTGGATTGCCTCAAACCGCCCGATGCAGTATTCAAGAATAAGCAAACAAACAAAAAAGGGATTTTTGGCCCTCGCTGCCACCAGGCCACTCTTGGATCTCCTCTTCTGTACGGGAGGTATGGCCATCAAGGGCTAGTTTGGTTTTGGAGAATTACCCTCAAGTCTAATGCAAAATGGGAATAATGAGATATATGGTGATGAAAATTCTTTCCAAAGAGAGGAGAACGGAAACAGTGAGTGCCCCTTCTTGCAGATGAAGTAAATGATCCAGAGTACTAAATAATGGCTTTAACAGAGCCAGCATCCTCTGTCCCCCTCCCTCTCTCTTCCGTGCTTTCCTCCCTTCTTGCACGGAAGCAGAAGTCATTTGCCTTCTAGGAATTGAAAGCATCGCGGCAGTCCCAGCTTGAAGGTGTGGGATCTCGTAGGTACTTCCTCAGAGCAGCTCTCCAGCAGGCTGGGCTGCCATCCAAGATACTAAGCTGCTTGCAAATATTTCAGTTTTAATTGCAAAAAGAAATTATAAAACTAAATTGACTACTGCAGAATTAAGGCAATTTTGGTTATAAACAGAATTGGTCTTGATTGAGGGGAACCCCCCCACCTCCACCAAAACTTTCAACATGGTTTCACAACCATTAAAATTATGAGAATTATAAACATCACCTTTCAGGAAGAAATTTACTTCTCAGTCTAGACAGAAATCTCCTAATGAGTGTATAGGATGAGATAAAACTGATGAGGCTCTCGTGTGACATACATACATAAAAGCAGAAATTCTTTTATTGTGAGCTGATTATGGGTGTATCTGTGTGTGCATGCATGCGAATGTCCACAGGTATTTATTTTGCTTCTAAATTTGGATGCAAAGATGAGAAATAATCCACCTAAATGCTGCTGAAAGTGTTAATAGATACATGAGATTAATTAAAAAAAAAAAAAGGTTTAGAAAAAGAAAAATAGTCAGAGTTGCAGTATATGCATTAATAGATCATAAAATGATATAAAATATAATGTGGAGCAGGGGTGTTTTGCTGAGCAGTTGTTGTACCGATACGTGTGCTTATATTAGGTCAATAAAGATGCTCTGTTGGCTGCATCTGCAGATACAGTAGCCAATTGATCTAATGCAGTTTCTAAAGGCTTTCTATACAGGTGATGTCATCCTTTTAGCTCGGTTCCCCTCCCACTCTCTTTCCTCCTTATTAGATATTTCATCTTGCTGCGGAGCATCCAATCGATGGGAGCTTCTCCTGAGGGAGCTGCTGAGAAGCAAGCAAAGATAGTAGGAATTAGGACTCCAGTAGTCAGTCTTGCTGTAGCCATGGACGTACTGTTTTGTCGTGCTTTACAGAAATGTTTTAATTGGAAAAGCTAGGCGTGGATTAACCGTGGTGTCTGCCTGATGCATTAGAATACTGAGCAACACTGCAGAGTTGTAAACTGCATTAAAAAAAGAAGGAGGGGGGGCAAAAGAGAAAAGGGTTTGTATTGCAGAGGCTTTTTAATACATTCCACGGTGCAAACCTGTTAGAGCATATATCCTGGAGCTACAATCTGGACACTAATTCAATTTTTGCAGTTATGATGGACAAGAGTATAAAGAAGAAACTTTAATATCCAGGGTGTGGGATTCCTGAATCGCCTAAGATGCTGAAGAACCTTTCCAAAATGTCATCTACAGTATGAATGTGAAGTTTCCGAAAAGTGGACCCGAAGATAAGCCACTCGTAAATGCATTTTAGTGAAGAGGAAAAAAAGGAATGTGAAGAATTCATATCTCACCTTTTAATGTATTGTTGCTTTAACCTCCAGTTCAGAATTAATTCAATTTTAGCAGCACTTTTCGGGTACATGCCCCTTGCCTGGGGGAACATATGGATATTTGTATTTGAAAAACTAGGAAACATTTTGATTTGAATTTATGTGCTTGTTAAAACTGGAACATTTTTATAGGAATTGCTGCTGCTGCTAACTCACTGCAATACTGAAAACTCCTCAGATATAGTGGAAGCTGTAATCGAATTCAGTGTGAAATTCAAGCCTGAGAAGTTGCCTCCATGTACATTTGCTGCTTTGGTTTATGATTTTTAAAGAGAATCCAGAAGGGGTTTTACTCCATATTTTAGTTCTGTGGCTTTTATTTGAGAAAGGAAACTTTTTTTTCCCCAGCCTAAGAAATGGCTTTTCTTGTTCGATGTTATGCCAACTGCCTGCAACCGTGGGCCTCCAAAGTAAGTAAGATTTTGTCTGTGCTGCATTTCTCTGACATGTATTGACGACCGTGGTGCTATCTGAATGTTCGTTTCTCAAGCCCTGAGTGCTGCTTGGATGAGATGCTGGACCCCGGGCTGTGCATGGACTGTTCTTGTGGAATCATTTCTGAACGGGAAGGGGGGACCTTGAAATCTTGGAATTTGTTTTATATACAAATAGCTTACAAATCAACAGAAAGTATAAAAAATGCCATTTGCTTATGGAATGTGTAAAGCTTGCTTTTTAGCCTATTGGTATATGAAGCAAGTACTGCTGAAGGGTCACATTTTTAGGACTGCTTGCATGTATTGCTAACTTGAAAATATCGGTATACAAAACCTCTGATGTTCTAATTTTCAAGCTGTATGAAGCTGTACTGCTCGTTTCCTTTGTGCAGCGTTGTGGAATTGGTTAATTATTTGGCTGAACTATGTAATTACAATTAGCTTTAAAGGACACAAATTATTTTGTGTGTCTGAAGATGCAGTATTTTTGTGAAAGTGGGGAGGGAAGGGTGTCTCTTATAAAGGAGGTAATGAAATCTAGAACATTCGAGCAAACCCACTTATTGAGATAAAAAGCCTTTAAAGACATTAAAAAATACACTGTTTGTCAGACTCCTACTATTTGGTATGCTCGGTCAGAAAATTAGCCGAATTGCTGGTATTTTATTGATGCCACTGCCAAGTAGTAGTCACTTAAGGCACGGGAATTGCCTTATAAGCCTGAGGCCAAGCATGTATTTGTTATTATTTATTACAATTTTGTATTGCAGCTCATACAGGCTAGAATAAAGATTGTGCAACTTTCTCGCATGTGCAAGCCAGCAGGGTTTGGAGGCGGTGGGCAAAAACCCTTGTGCTCGTGACATGAGGAGATACGGCATTGACTTTGGAGCAAGAAATTTGCTCTTGACTGTGGTCCCAAAAAGTTTAGATTCTAAGTGACGTGACGGTGTGGAGAGGCACAAGGGAGAAACACAGCTGGGTGCGCGGAGTCCCTGCGCAGGATGGTGTTCCCTGTTTGGGTTTTAGGTCTGATAAAAATGTAGAAGTATATGGGGGCAAAAATGCTGGGCTTCAAGGTTCGCGTATGCAGTTGCCAAAATCAATGTGTAAATACGTGGGCATACGTGTGGCCGAATTTTGGCTGTTTCACGTGGGCTGAGCCCACCCTATCATTGGGTGAAGCGGAGCTGCAGGTACTCGTTGCCCTGAAGGGCAGGTGGGCTCCGTGTGCTCGACCAGCTGACGGCGGCTCCTCGCCGTAGAGTTCCTGCTGGCAAATGTTGGCCTGTTTGTATCGTCATCCGTGTCGCCAGTGTACATGTCGGCTCTTTTGCTTTCTTCCCTTCCTACTCTGTAGACATTAAATATTTACTTACCTGTACCACCCTTATTAAGGAGGTCTGAACGTGTAATATTGCTTAAAAAAATGGGAATGATTAGTCACGTTGGTACTTCAGCTGAGATTGCTCTTTCTGTAGAGTTTGGGCCTAACTGAGAAACCGCAAAAAAGAAACCCTGTGCTCAAATAAGGGGGGGAGGAGAGAAGGGGGGGGAGGTGGAAGAAAAAAAAAATTATTGTAAAGGCTTTTGGCCCCCCCGTCTCAGCTCTGTGGATGATACCCAGCGGATTGCTGCCATACCAGTCAAGCCATTTATTCACTCATTTACTATTCATAAATGAAATAGTGTAAAATGTTGGGGAGGGGGAGGCTTGGTTTTTCTTTCTTACTTTTTTAAATGGCTGATGCAAACCTATTAACTGGTTTTGCATTCCAACCCATAGCAAAAAGTTTTTTAATCTTTAAAACTACAGAAGAAAAAGCACCTGTAGCCCCCATCTCCAAAGCCCCCCAAAGCTCCTGCAAACCCCCACAAACTTCTAAACTGATCATACCCACCGATTATCTGAATTATATCTGAGTTCAGTCCATCTGGTTTTTATCTGAGCTTTGTACCACAAATCTGTTTCTATGATAGGTGTTTTATAATAATACCTATTATAGCAAAATAACTGATGTTGGAATTTTAAATATGGAAGTTTGTAACTTTTAACTTGAAAATGTCAAGTATTTATGATACTATTTTGAAACTAGAACCATTTCTTGCCACAGAGCAGTCAACATCTGATTTTTCATTTGCTTTCTCAGTGGTTAAATTCAAAACTTCTTAGATTTATGTAGATATCTGTCCCAGAATTTTTTTTAATTAGTTACTTTTAAACTGGTATAGGACAATAGTCTGAAAACGGGCTGTTGACTCAGTTGTAATTACAGCTGTTCTGAATGTGACAGTGTAATGATTCTATCTATTTAATCAGAGGAAAATGAAGTCATATTTCATATGACTAATCAGAAGGGTACGCTTTTGTGAAGGTATGTAAAGGAGAATGCTTCTGAAGGTTAACCTTAACCTAAGGAGGTTAATTTGTGTGGCTGTGGAGCGACCCGCAGGAGAAGCCAGCTTCAGGAACTCCATCCCATCCTGGGTACAAAGGGTGTCCGCACCAGTTTGTGTTGCACATGCTGGTTAGCGTCGCACGCACCCCTCATCTCCCAGAAACTCCGTTGCTTTTACCTTCAGAAAGTAAAAGGGACGGAGTAGGCATCTGTAAAGAATCAATGCAATCTCTTTTCCTGCATAAAGAGCTGCCAAAAGGAGGATAAACTGAGAGAGAGAACTCCGAGTGTTGTGAATTTCTGCAGTGCACCTGAAGATGAGCTGTACAAGCCTTGCAGCCCTTCCGTGCAAGGCTCTTGTAGAGGTCAACAGTATTTCTGAAGACGATGCTGATATTTGGAAATGTGTCCAAGAGAGATCACCATCTCCTTTGCAGGAAGATGATGGCTGTTCCTCTGTCAGTTGTGCCTGGAGGTACCAGTACAGGGGCAGAATTCTCCATGGGAAGCACCATCATCAGAAATGGTCTCTGCTTTGGGGACCGTATGATCATTTCTGGAATGATACACTGTAGAAGATGAGCTAAATAGATGCAGGCATCCTTAAGCAAACATGGTGAATGTGATAAGCAGCGAGGAGTGTGGAAGACAGTGATCAAAGCAGTCCCAGCTGTCAAGCCACTGCCACTCTGGAGGAAGATGAAGGAGGGTAGAGGACTTTGCATCAGTCTTGTGGAGATCTGCTTCCACAGACATATTTACGAGGGCAAGAGGCATTCAACTTAAACTAATCTAAATTCCTCTGATACTAATGCAGTATTTTAAAGCAAAAAAAAAATACTTGGAATGTATCTCAGCAAGATTCTGATCGTCTTTGTAATTCTGATCATAACTTTCTCAACGTCTGTTAAATTGTCTGTAATGCACTTTGTGGAATTAGACTCTTAAACATAGATGCATTATGAAGTCACTGTGAAAGAGAGCGCTAAACGTAACAATTTAGATGTATACCGTTCTCCTGTAATAGAAATTGCACATCCTAACAATTTCCCAAGCCTAGAATGCATACGCAGTTACCCCATTTGTGTAGCAGGAGGGTCTGATGGGGAAAATACGGAATGATTGGATAATGTATCTATAGAGGATATTTAAAAAGGGATGCTTTTTGAGATAATGTGCTTTTTATAGAAAATAAGCGTTTTTGAATTAACATCTAAGCTTCGAAAATGCTTGTTCCTGAAGGAAGACAGTTTCATTTAAGATCCCAGGTGCGTGTTAAACTTGTCTTACGACAGTAGACAGTAATTTATTTTCTCTAGGCTTCTGTGTTGTTCTCTTTCTGCTGTTTAGGTAAAATCTAATAACTCTAAGCATAATAACAAGATACATTTGCTCTGTAAAAGTTTGTGTTTGGGGTAGAACAGAAGACTTGGAGTCATTTTTCAGTCCCGTTCCTATTTCTGCTGTCGTCTCACAGCAATGGGATGCAAGTTTGAGTTATCTGTAACTAAAATCGGTGTAACACCATCTTCTGATTCCAAGGGGCATCAGTTTGATCTCCAAGATCTTGAGTTGAAACCTTCATGCAATTAAAGATTATTTTCAGCTCCTCAGAAGAAAAACAGACCTTGGCTAGTGTGTCCTTGATTTGATTCAATGTCATCCTTGTCTTTGCTAATGCACTTACATGGAATATAGCCCTGGTAGTATGAATTTTAAATGTTTTCAGCACAAAGAGAGTAACTGATCCTTCTCTCTATTTTTTCAGTCAATTTTGACAGCGTCTTTCTCTCCCTCTTGGCCTTGCCTCTCCCTCCAATCTTTCTCTGTCTGTGCCTGTAGCTTCCAGCCCAACTCTCTGCGGTGCGGAGCACCCCGTCGTCACTCGGAGCGGGACTTGCGGTTGCTCGTCACCCAAGTGTGCAAGTTTGCGCGGGCACAGGGAGCGGGTGATTGCCCTGTGAGCTCCTCTCTTCTGGCTCCTGATGGTTCTCTTCTCTCCTACGAACTTTGGTTTGTATGGTTTAGCTCTCTTGAGTTTCTGGAGGTTCAGGCAGCTCCTCAGAGGATTTATGGTCTCTCCTTTTCCATATTTTCTGATCTTTTTCCCCTCCATTCCCTGCAACAGAAGGATTGCCTTGTTTCCCCATCTTAACTGATCTGTAGGAGCACAGCCTCTTGGTTACTCAGTACTCTGCTCCCCGAGTGCTTGGAGAGTGAGTGCTTGGACCGACAGATGACAATTTTCCCTACACTTAGCTAAAAGTTTAGCTCTGTTTTTTATAACAACTTGCAGGATACTTTCTGTAAAACCTTTTAAACGTACTTTTTGTTTGATAGTTTTGTTAAGATAAAAGTGGTTTAATATGAGCTATGTGGCCGTTTACTCTAGAAAGCTTGGATTTTCTTTTACTCCAGTGCATAGTGTGTTGAGGTTGAAAGCACGTACACATCGTACTACTTCTGAGCAGAAAAAGCCTTTGCCTGCAGTATTGTTTTTATCGGAAATTGGCTCATAATCTGCAAATAAACACCTATCTGTTCATTTATTTCCTCCTAGACTTTGTTTGTTTTAAACCTGCTTTGTTACAATTCTGCTTACAGCTACAGCCTGGTTCGGGACCACCCTGTTTTGCTCCTCTCACTTCCACGAATGCATTTCTTTATGAACACAGGAAGAAAACGCAGATGGAAGATTGGTGGTCCTTTGTCTTTTTTGCACATACAGGATCCGAGGGCCTCATTACGCAGCTCTCAGTCGAGAGGTAATACGCAGCCGAGCGTTGCTTGCAACATCGGCGTGCTCGCGCTGCGCTCCGTGCGCCCTCGTAGCCCTGCTAGGTGCGTCCCCGGAGCTGATTGTCACTTGCATGTCATTACAGTGAAGTGAGGTTGTAGCAGCCTGAGGATGTGTGAAGAGGGACCATCATCACCACGGTATTTTACCAATCAGTGTATATAAGAGTTTATAAATTATTCAGCTGAGATGAAACTCGATGTAGATTTGGAATTTCGTGTGCCCTGCAGTACTGTCTCAGGATGAGAGCTCCCCAAACGTCGGGCTGCTGTCGGCTGTGTGGCTGCCAGAGTTTTAATGACTTGTGAAACTTCAGCTCCTTACAGAACTCATAGCATCACTAGCTGCTGTCACAGTTTGTTTTCTACTGTAATTATTTAGACAGGGCTCTTTTTAGTCTTATAATGTATTAGTTTTCAGTGGCAAGAACAAACAGTAAGATTTGAACTCTGGCACTGAACATAAGTCTTTTTGAACATTGCTGTTACATTTTCATAAGAACAAAACACAATTCTTGACATTTTAAAAATGTTACGCTATGAATAGACCAGATAAGAGTTGGTCTGTATTAATTGATGGTTGTGAAAAAAAATGGGACTTATGTTTACATGTTGGATATTCCCAGTATGATGGAGCTCTCGTCAATATCAGTACATTTTTTCACAGGTGAATTTTTGCAGCTGAAGTCCCCACTTCTTCTCCAAAGCAGAGATGTTTGCGTGTCAGACGCTTAGCATTATCATGAGTTAAGGCACGGCAGTAATCTATAATTTAGACATATGAAAACCAAATTAAAATTGCATTACATGTGTGGTTTAAGGCAACACCAGAATATAGTTTGAAATTCTGTCCTCATGTCACCTTATTGTAACTAAGGAAACGTAATACTTCAGAGGATTTTATTTTCTACGCGCTGTAGGAGCCATGAAGACCAAGAAGCTCTTAGCTGCCGGAGGCATAGAACAGCCTCTAGGGATTTTAGGGATTTTTAATTCTTTTAGATTTTGTTGTTGTTGTTGTTGTTGTTGTTTTCTGGGGTGTGTGTGTGTTTGTAGGCCTGGAGTTATTTTAGGAATGCTACGAGGATAGTTCACTAGAATGGTATCAACTTGGTCCTTATTTCTTTGAGATTCATGTCTGTAGTACTAATAATAATTGGAGTAAGTATGTACTGTGGCTAATGAATTGAAACGAGTTTTGAAATAGATATTGTCAGCAAGCCCATCTTTTGTTATGTTTTAAAAAGGAAAACGATCTCAAGTTGGTATAGTTGGATAGGCACCGTTTTTCTTTGCATCGTGTTATCGAAGGTTACAGGATTCTATCCTGTTGGGGAAAGATTTGATCCATCAGTTGGCTTTAAAAACAAACAAACAAAGACGTCCTTGCTGCTCCTTAAAAATCTGAAGAAATCTTCTTTTGTGCCCCTGGTGGAACATGTGTGGTCTTTAAGGAGGAAATTTTTTTGTTTGCATTAAGTTAGTTGAGGACTGATGTCAGCATGGGTAATTTGGCTGGGCTCATCTTACCCTCTCTGTGGATACCTAAGTGGCCTCTTTGTGTATCTCAGAGGAGCAACTTTCTCCTCTCCCATTAATACAGCTCTAAGTGTATTTTAAACATTTTCAAACTGGAGCAGAATTGTAGCTCGGATGTAAAAGGTGAACATAAACCGGAGTTAATTTATGTAAATCCTTGGGACAAAGGCTAATGAAAATGCTGCAAAATAACTTCAGGGACCTCCAGTTGGTTTTGGTGGTTTCTCATTATTTTACTGACAGGATATACGAGATGATTTAAATAATTTACTTACTGATGCCAAGAGAAAAAGTCTGAGGTGTTTTTTTTTTTCCTTTTGTGTTCTCTTCCCCCCCATAAATGGAATGAATGGGATGGATGAGAGCAAAAAGTGGGATACAGAAAGGTTTGCTTGGTGAGAGACTGCACGTCAGTGGGAGTAAGCATCGCTGCTCTTGTTTCAGTAGGTTGTAGAAAGAAAAAATAGAACTAATTAAAGAAATCAGTTCTTGTGAAAATGAACAAACTGATGCTGGAATCGCGGGCACATAGTGAGACCGTCAAAACAACTGGCAAATATGATGCTGGAATGCAGAGTTTGCTGAAGTTGGAGGTGAAGTGAAACAGCACTGACAGCAGAGCTAGCCAGGGCTCTGGGAGAAAACTGCTGAAGTACGGGTGGTAAACAGAAATCCAAAGCGGTGCTGTTGTGCCGAGCAGAGGTGGTCAGCTGCTTCTCAACAGCTGATACAGATCAAAGACAGTCAAATGCCGTTTTGGAGGAATTTTTTTCCACATAGAGCCTTTTTAACATGGTAGAGTCTTCGAGTAGAGTATTTACAATAATCAGGTAGGGATCGCAGCTAGTGTCATGCCAGAGGAAGGAAAGGTGCCTGGAAGCAGAGCCGGCGCTGTCCTGCGCAGGTTGGGCATGCTGCCTGGGACGTGCTCCAAAAGGCCAGGACAGCTGGTGGTGCGATGCCTTGGGACGCTTGCCAGCGTCTGGAGTTAAGGTGTTCTTGAATGAGCCGTGTAGGAAACCCATCCCACCCTCTTGCTCCTCAGACAAAGCTTTCCTCTGCTGTGGTAGGGCTTTAGTTTACAGGAAATCACGAAGGTATCGGAGGTGTACGTGGGATTGCAAAATAAAGAGGAAAGCTTCCAGCAGGGCTGCCAAAAAACAGGGGGATCCAAAGACTGGAAGTGCAAATGGGAATTAAAAGGAAGACATTTGGGCAGAACTATTTCATTCTTGTATTAACTGTATTGAAGGATTTTGAATCAAGGGCATCAAAGAGAAAAAGGCCTGTGAAGGGAACGGAAGGATGTTGTGACCAAAAAGGAGAGGTGGCAGCTGGCAGAGGGTTCAGAGGACTGCAGTCCTGTTCAGGTGTTTGATCAACCAGTCTTTTTAGATTGGCATTTTTTTTTTTTTTAAATTAATCCCTTAAAACTGAAGGCAAACATGTTTTTTTTCTAACTGGCTGTTCATAACAGTCTGAACTTTCTGTATGAGCTGAGAAAGGAAAATTGCTGCCCTTAAACCACTTGGGTGCGATGGAGACTGAGCCAGGAGCATTTCCTAAAGCTCGGAGGTTACGAAGTGCAATCACAGTTAACGCTCTGAGGGTGTGTGAATGGGTTCTGGCTTAAAACAGTGAAAACCTCTTAATGGCAAACCTCAAGCAATAAACAAAATAGTAAATATATGTGCCTCAAAATTGGGATTGTTAGGCTTGGGAGTTTGAGAGCTGTTTTTTGAGGTGGTTGGGTTGGTGTAGCAGGGCATGGTGGTTTTTACGGTGACACAGCAGACGTACGCGTGCCCCGACGCTGCGGGGCTGCGCCGTGCTTGTCCTTGGGTGTTTCATGGAAATAAACCCCGTGTTGTTTCTGAATATTACTCTTCTTGGCAACATTTCAGGGAACTTCAGAAAAGCAAATAAGGTATAAGGTTACTGACAATCTGTAAAACCAAGGACAGAAAACTTGCTTACACAGCCTATAAAAGGACAGACTGTTCCCTCAGAGGCTGATGCTTCTACTGTGTCCAGACTAGATCGATCGGTTGTAAACATCCATACGGGGACCTAGGAAAACTGATGAAAAACTTTGCTATCAAGGAGTATCAAATAAAGGATGAGGTGAAACTTTTGCTTGCTTATTGCCCATTTTCTTTCTGTTAATTTGAATTTGTAATGGACACCATACACCGGGAGAATTATGCAGACAGTGCTTCCTTTCAGTAATTTGGTTTCTGATGATGAGTCCTTTGGTCAGCACCCTCATTGCAGGATGTTTCTGAATATGTTTAATAAACATGCCATTTACTGCAGGCTGAAACACGATGGTGGAGCTTCTTTGACATGTGGAAAAAGATAATTCATAGGTCTTGTGTCCATCTGTCAAGCCTATTTTGCAAATTTGTGTTGTCTCTGCTTTTTCAGCATGTGTTTTTTTCAGATATCCAAACTGTACCAGGAAACACTGGTTCTTATTTTCAAAACTCGTGGTACAGAGGCACAGATGTCGCTTTTCCATAGGGGTAAGATACCAGCAAATCCAAAAGTAAGTCACATAGGAAATACAGCATGAAGAGCATGGTCCCTGTGCCGAAAGAGGTTCTTCTGATTCCTTTCCCTGGAAAGAATGGGGAATAGAAAGAGAAAAGTCTCAGTTTAGTCCTCCTGCGACATAACTTTACTTATGACTTCTGTGGTTGCCTTTCCCTCTATACAAACTCTGCAATGACTTTTCCATAGCCTTAATTTTTAGCAGAACCTTCCTGGGGAGCACGTAAAGGAAAGTTGTCCTCAGGCTAACAATCTTTTTTTGTGTGCTTCTGAAAAGAGTTAATTGGTGGTCATCTCGTCAAAGATCACGTAATTGGCTCTGTTGTACAGGGCATGCGCAATCTTAAAAATCTGTTATACCGAAATCAGCTCTTAATTTAATTCCTAAGTATTCTGCGTGACTTCATTGCTGAGAGTAAATGGTGTTTACGCAGGAAGTAAATGTCACTTCAGACGCACTCTACTTGGGACTGTGGAAATGGTCTGTTAGCGTGTGAAATGCACCATGTGCCAGTGGTTTTCCTCCGGTTAATTTCAATTGCAGACCTAAGACTTGGAGAAAGTTGGCAAATCACTTCTTGTACAGCATGTGCTACCACAGGTACAGCTAGAACACTACTGCAAAGCTAAATTCATTTAGAAAATCAGTGTTGGGAAATCTCTGTTCAGACACATGTCCCAGTAGCACGGCAGTTTTTGTTGTCTTGCTTGCATCTTCGCTCATTGGACACCTCAAACTGGATGTCTTGAAAATTAGATACTTTCAGATGAGATCAAATGAAATGCAGTTCAGTCTGCTGCGCTGGATAGCTTGAAAATGACGTGTAAAAGTTTGGTGTAGTTGTAATTGTTGCAAAGTCTTTTGTGGGTATGGGAGGAAAAGTGCTGCCCTGTTATACACTTGGGGTGGGTTTGGTGATGAAAGTGTAGTGAAGTAATAGAACTGAAGAATGTTACCTCCCTGTTATCCGAGGGGAATACTCATCAGATGCAGAAAATGCTGAGTAACCCATCAGATTTTGGTAACTGTGCAGCAGTGTCAGTTGTCAGCGTTGGCACCAACGTGGCCCTCTTTGGAAAGGGAGCCTAGATGTGATTGGACAGGGCGCTAGATAATCTCATCTTGAAAACTTCCAGTGATGGGGACTCTACCATGTCCCTGGGGAGGTTGTTCCAATGAGTGATTGTTTTCTCACAGTAAAAAAAAATTCTTTCTTATATCACGATGAAACCTCTCCTGGTGAAACTTGTGCCCGTTGCCCCTTGTCTTCTCCATGTGGCTCCTTGTGAAGAAAGAGCCTCCATCTTCTTTGTAGCTGCCCTTTAAATACTGGAATACTGTGAGGTCCTCCTGAGCCTTCTCTTGTCCATGGAGAAGAGACCTAACTCCTTCAGTCTTTCTTCATGGGGCAGGTTCTCCAGCCCTTTGATCATCTTTGTGGCCCTCCTTTGGATGCTCTCCAGTCTGTCCACCTCCTTTTTGAATTGTAGGGACCAAAACTGGACACAGTACTCTAGGTGTAGCATGATAAGCGCCGAGTAGAATGGGATGATCGCGTCTCTATCTCTACAAGTAATGCCCCTGCAGATGCAGCCCAGGATCTGATTTGCCTTCATTGCTGCAGCGGCGCGCTGACTCCTATTTGGTTTATTGTCCACCAGGACCCCCAGGTCCCTTTTGGCAAGGTCGCACCTCAGTCGCACATATCCTGGCCTGTACCGGGCGCTTTGGTTACGCCGTCCCAGGCGCAGGACCTTGCACTCGTCTCTGTTAAACTTCGTACAGTTCTTGCGAGGGAACTGTCAGAAACCTCGGCAGTCTCTGGGAGAAGTCATCACGTCATTGCTCTGAATATCTCTGCCCTTGTTACCAAACTAGTTTTAGAAAGTTGGTAATTCTATATTAGACCACATTGTCCTGATTGCCTGTTTAAAAAAATAATCAAATCAAATGCTCTTTGCAAGTATACATTGCTGAAGAATGGAAAGAGGGGGTTGGGCTCTGGGGAGCGGTCCAGCCCACCAAACGTTCTGCGAGTTACTGCTGTCGGCTTACTGCGTGCTGTTCCTTCATTCTTTTCTCATTCAAACTGTTTGCAATAAATAAAATAATTTATGGAGATGCATTGCATGTTTGGAATGGTTAATTAGGAAATGAATAGTGTTGGAATACTGGGTGTATAGTTTTTCTTTACTTGAAAAATTTACTGGCTGTTAGGGTTCAGCTCATGGTTGAAGTTCATAGCTTTTTTTTTTCCCTGTATTACTTGGTTCTCACCAATTCTGCCGTGGTTCTTCTATCTTTAGCCGTTGTTAGCTGATAATTTTAGCTAAGCAAAGAAAGCCTATACTGGTTCAGATCAAGGGTCCGTGTGGCCCCTTCCATGTCCCCTGGTGCCATGCAGAGCACCGCTGAGCAGTTTCCCCTGGGACACCTTTGGGCAGTGGTGGATGCTGTAGGGTCTGTGTCCCCTTCTGGTTCCTCCCACCCTGTTTTGATTCTTTGTCTCCCCCACACAACTGCCCTGGGTTTCATCCATTACCTCTGACATCCACTGGTTTCTCCACACCCTTCCCAAGCACCATCCTTTTTTCCAAGGATGCCCAAGGACAAATACGAGCAGAGATTCTTCTCTCCCACGCTTCGTTGCTTTTACAGCGTCCCGTTGCTGCATTTTTATGTCCCTCTGCTTCGTCCGGCCGTTCAGAGCAGCAGTGCTGCTCCTGGCTCTGCTGCTCCGGCTCTGCCTCTCCATTCAAACCTATAAATCAGTCTCTCGATGCGATTTGTCTTCTACAACATGTGCGAGACTTGAGCGTTCTTTCTGTCTGGATAGGACAAAAAGCACTTATGTATGCTGCCCTTCATGTTTTGTATTTATTTTTTTTTTTATGTGGGAGTTTCTGCATTGTATTGTGTAATAAGAGAAGGGACAGGTTTGGGGCTTTTAGAGGTTTTGGGGATTTCTCTGGTTTAGTTGTGTTTTGGGGTTTCTCTGGTTTAGCAGCAGGAGTGCTGCTGCCCCTTGCTTCAGTGCTGGATGGCTGCACCCAGCAGATCGACACCAAAAGCCAAGCTCCTGCTGGACCTCCGGCAGCCTTCGCCTCGTGGGTGTTTTCAGGGTTGCTGGGGGTAGAGTTTAGTATTTGTGCATCTTTGTTTTTGTTAACTGTTACTCAGAACTGTCTTTTATGCTCTCATGTCCTCTGCCCTCCCCTGCCCTCTCCCCAGCGTTGCTGCTTTGTGAGCCGGCCTCGGCTGCGTCCCGGCGGGCAGGACAGGGTGGACCCTGTGTTACCACCTTGAAAAATCTCACATATGCTTATCAAAAAGCCCAGGCTGCTGTTGCTTCTGGGTTTGTGCGGCAAGACAGACTGATGCTATCATTAGGATGAGCCTCCGAAGGAGTTAGTGTTTTTTCTTTCCTTTTTTCCATTGCAATTTGCGATATCTCTTCAAAAATTCCCGTGTTGATTTGGGTTTTTTTGGTGTAATCACCGACTGTATTTTCCTGACTCTGTGGGAGGGCAGAGCTGTAGGTGGCTGTGCAGAGCACAACTTCTATTTTCTTAACTTCCTTTCACGTATGGCTCTGAACCCCGGTATGGCATTTCAGCGGGGAGTTTGGTGCTAAATATCTCTTTGTCGGGAAAGGTCAGTCACAAGGATGTGCTGGCACCGATGTAGGGACTGGCTGTGCCGGCATGTCGGACGCACTCGTGTTTGAATTCCAGATTATCCCTTCTTGTGAAAAAATGTAATTGTTGTGGTTTAAAGTGGGAAGTAAGTAGTCCATTTCTGTACTGAGTGTTTATCAGAATTTCATGGATGTTTGGGGTTTTTCCTATCTGTGGCTGCTGGGGCGCACAACTAGCCAGAAGAGAATGCAGGTATATACATCTGCGTCTGAAAGCCTCTAACGTGGACATAGGTGAACATTGCTATTTTGAACTTTTTTCCCTAACACATAGTTTTTCAAGATATTGATGTGATTGTAACAACGGTTTCTAAGTTTCTCCCACAAAAAAATCATAGTCAAATAATATGTGAAAGTTATTCGCCAACAGTTAAGACAGCGTTACAGCGCTTTCAGCAGCTTCACAACCCCATCCAGCAAGTCCTTCCCGTGTCCGCTGTCATGTTGTTCCAGAAACGCCCTATCCACGTATTGCTGCTTAGTGAGCTCTGAAAGAAAGAACAATCAGTTTGGGTAATAAAAACGACACCCAAAAGACAGAAGCTGTGATTTATTTTGGGAGATTGAGTAGAGTGGCAAGCAGCACTTTAAAGGTCACTTGTCTCAAATAAACCGTATCTCTCTCTCAAATTTAAAGAGATATTGCAGCGTTTCCTTGCATCTAACCTGCATTAAATATGCAAGAAGATATTGCAGAGGCCAGCAGGAGTGTCAGGCATGCCCGTGTGCTGTATGGGTGATGAAAATGAATGGGAGTGCTGGCAAGCGGAATGAAGATCAGTTGTAAGTGATTAATGAGTTGATTAGAAATACTCCTTTGGGAAGGCTGGTGGTGTTTTGAGTTGCTCTTCAATGTGTGTTTGTGAAAATGGCGTGCAAAGTACATACGCAACTTTAATTTTGAGAGCCATGTCTTGCCCCAGCAGTACTTCTCAACCTGGGTATACAGAACAGCCTTCATCCCAAGAATCTCAAAATTTAAACTAAATTAGGGAAGAAAAACTGTATGTGGCAGTGTGTATCTGCGTGTGCATCGCTGTCTTTGAGCCAGAATGGGCTTGAATAGCACCAGTTTTTGGTTGAGAGCAGGCATCTGCCCTTGTTCCCCTGGGAAATCCTGCAGAATCGGTTCTGCTCTTGGTCCTGCTCGTTCTTTTCCTGGAGCCATTTTGAAAGTTTGAAAATCATCATGACTCTGGATAGCAGGGAGCTTAAATTAGATTTCCTTGTGTCTGTATTATCACAGTCAGCGTGGGACTTGCTCATGGATGGAAAGAAATCAGGTTGAAGCTGAACTCGGAGCTGGTTGTTGGAATAGGGAGGTTATAAAGATGAGGACAGGCTGAGGAGTTTGCAGCAAAACTGTGGTCTTGTTAAGCTAGGGGCAATGAATCTGTGTGGGTTGATTTGTTCCGTAATTTACTGAAACTCACGGATTTTTCAGTTCACTGACCTCCCATCCGTGACTGCCAGCAGCCCTGCCTAGCAGTTTGCTGGCAAGTACTGGGTTGCTGCTGGATGTCGTCCTCCCTGGCAAATGATGCACTGACCTTGCTCGTACGTGCCTTTTTATCTTTTCGCGTGGACGCTAGCACTGCGGTGTGTTTGCAGAGGAGCCGGCTGACGTGCGAAACTCCAGGGAGCAGAGGAGCAGTGTCACCCTGCGGCACAGGCTGCTCCGGCCGCCCCGGCTGCCGCTGAACGCTGTAACAGAAGCAGCAGACGGGTAAAGCCGGGGAAACAACCTCCATCAGCACCGTGGTCGGCATCATTGAAATACCGGTGGCTTAACTAATATTCAGATCGCTGCAGGCTTTAAGGAAGATAATGTGACACTTTCTCCTTCGTGTCCATTAGCAGATGGATGGTGTTTTTCTGTACATGGCACAAAAATGTGTACTGTGGAAGTATTCATATGGATTTTAAAAGTAACCAGCTAGTGCTCCAGACCAGAATTAAATCTCAGCTTTTCTCCTTCACTTTTATACTTTGTTCTTGTTGTTTAAGAGGTCACATCTCGGTGTACGTCAGCTCGTACCGCGTGTGCTGACAGATAGCGAGCGTACCTTTTGGCCGCTGGATTGAATTTTGTCAGCTGAGTGGTTTGACCTTTTTGCTGTTCTCAAATCCTGAAAATAGATTTTTCAGCCTGTAAAACTTTTTGGTGGCTAAACGTAGGCTTCAAAGGGTTGTGTTTCCTTTGTATTTGGATCAAGTTCACTATTTTATACCTACTGCTTGGAGGTTTTTTTTTTTTAATGGGAGTTTGTGAGAGTTTAGCAAACTTTCTCCTTTCCCAAATACATGTGCACATAGATATCAATGTACAGGTTGGATATTTTATACTTTCTTTTTGTAAGTAAAATATAAACAAAGCTAGAATAATGTAAACATTAGGATAGTGAAAAATAGCTTTGTAGCCTTTCATTTCCCAGAGTTATTTTGCAAGTAATGATCTGTGCTGGTTTTTAGAGCCCATAGGATGGTCAGGTTAAAGCAGCGATTGCCCACAAGAATGTCATTGGGAATTCCAGGTGACACAACATCCCCCATATTCCTCATAACAATTTTGATAATCAAAATTAGGTTACATGTTTCAGAGATGCTCTCAACGTTTTGTCTGGGGGTGGGGAAGTGCCACTTACGGTTTCAGAAAGTACCTGAACAAGTATTTGGTAAAGTGCATCTCTTGTGTGCTCTTCAAAAAATGGACATAAAAACATGATGCCAAGTGAAGATCTGGTTTCCATTTCTCATAAGTTTAGTCAGTGTTTATAAAGTTGATATTGGGTCAATAACATTTGTACGATACTATATTTTAATTTGCAGGACTGAATATCTAGTGGCTGACACGACTGTGGAATTTTGTTTGTTTTACAGAAGAAGCCTTTTCATACTTGATGCTGTCAGAATAGTTTTGGACTTTTTTTTCTGTATCAACTTTTTTTTAAAGGAATAGTATATGATTTTATCATTTATAAATGATAAAAGTATATACACTTTATCATTTTATCACAGAATGTGATTCTGTGATACAATGTTCTTTCCATATAGTTGAGTGTAAATTTAAAAAATACTAGAAATAGGTGTGGCAGAAAATAAATGAGCAGCTGAATTGAAGGACTGGTTATTTATAGTATTCTATGTGGCTTTGATTCCTCAAAAGCTTACTACTGACTTTTTTTTTAATAGAAAGACCATGTTTGTGGGCTTCAATCATGCACTAAAATTTATATATCTATATACACGTGTTCATTTACAGATCGATTTATAGAAGTACTATTGTACATACATGTACCAAGAATGCACCGATTTTTTTCTGTGTTCTTGTTTTCTTAAAGAAAATTCGAAACATTTTATGGACCAGAACTTTTGTTTAGATGACATTACTTTTCGTTCTGTATAGATGTTTTCTAAAGGTTATTCTTGAACTAAGACATGAATTGAATTATAAACAGGAATCCTACTTCCTATTGGATTGCAACATAAGTTAATGTTTGAGACTGTGGGCTATTTGGCCGGCATCATCATCTATTTGTCGTCTTATGTGCTCTTAATCCTCTTGGTGCGTATCAGTTAGCTGTAAAGAGGCTAGACTGTTGGTTTATAGAAAGGTGCATCGTTTTCTATCAGTCGTATAAAATCTGAATGTGATTGGGCAAGCTTAGTCTAAATCCGCTTTTTCTCAAAATGTACGTCAAGTTACAGGTGGATTTTCAAATGTGTAACAAAAATTTTATGAATAACTTTGTCTTCAAATCAGACTTACACATCTTGTTTTCCTTTCTTTTCCCTGCCTTTCCCCAAATCCATTTTATTTACAGCTCCCAGCTGATCTTACCAAGATGCATCTTACCGACAATCCTCATCCTCAGGTGACTCACGTCCCTTCAAGCCAGTCAGGATGTAGCATTGCCAGTGATTCTGGGAGCAGCAGCCTATCTGATATTTATCAGGTAAAATTGCATTTGTTTCTTATTTTCCTTCCTTGATGTTAAACATTCTAGAAACAAAACCAGCGGCCCTTTATCCAGGACTTGCCCTCTTAATGCTTCTGTGTATCCTTGTGTTGCTCGTGTGACTTGCCACCTCCACAGCCACATAGAAGTTAAACAAACTTCTTGTAAAGCTCTTTTTGTTGCTTTTCACATCTTTATGTACCAACAAGTGTGCCGTGGGTTTTAAAAGTCACATTTGATGATTTATGGATCGTTTTCTTTCTTTCTGAAATGGAACAAATTTCATGAAATCATTCTTGTGTTTCAGATACCTTCCTTGATTATTTGTATTTATTGTTAATAACAGATGTTCTGTTCTGCAAACAAAAACATGGTAATAAATGCACTCTCTGCACTAATTGACTCTGGAAATTCTAGTGTTGCTTGCTGAGAAGAGAAGTTGTCTCAAATCCAGAGACAGCTTTCATTTGTTTGCAGATAATGTACTTAAGCTACCTGTCTCGTGTTAGATCGCAGAGCTAGTTTCGTGGGGTTTTTTGTTCTGGCTGATGAGGGTGCTCGTCTTGCGTTTGTCTTGATCAGTAATTTCACAGCTTTTCCCCTTTCAGGTTGAAATCCGACTATACAGCATTGAGTATATAGCAACTGTTGAGTACGCTGTAGGTGTAACTTGATTTTAGACGCCTGTTCCCTTTCCTTGGGTACTGTCCGGTTACTATTTCTCTACGGGAAACAGATTAGTGATATACCTATTTAGAACAAAGTATTACTAGGTAACTTTAAACATAAGGCGTTAAAAGCAAAAATCCTTTTAGAACATTAAGTGTCTTTATGCATTTTTGTCCTATTTAATCTATTACCTTACTACTTCTTTAGATTTGCTTGCTGCCAGCTAGGTCAGGAGTATCTTGCGTCCCTGAGAATCTCNTTTTCTGAGTGAACAGGATTGATTTAATTATTCGGAGTCGCCAGAACTAGTCTGTATTGTACCTTAACATCTCGTATATTAGGATGCTGATGGACAGTTTTCCTGACCATCGTCTGCCCGCCTGTCTACCTGGGTAGTTGGGAGAGGTTGCTCTAAGTGAAAAGCACTTAAAATATATTATTGATAATGAAAATATCATTCTAGTAACGAGTGAATACTCTATCATGTGTGGCTAATTGCACTTGAAATGCCTTATGTCTACTCTTCAGAAAATGCCAAAAGAGCATAATTGCTAAACAAATAAGAATTATATAAATAAAAGAAATAACGGAGCAGCATATTTATATGCACTGTAGCAAATAAACAGTGGTGAAATGTATTTTTGTACCCTAAGGAATGATTAATTCATTAATGTGAAAATGACTGGAGATTTTCTATTAATTTTGAGGATGCCTTTCAGGTAGGAACCTCCTTCGCAGTGACAGTAGCCCATCTATTTTTGCATCCTGCAGGGAACATGGACATCTGTAAATTTTGCTGAGAACTTCCAGCCAGCCAGGGTGATGTCTGAGGCAGGTTACCACTGTTAGACTCATGTGAGATCTTCAAAGATAATAACACAGCAATTGGATGATCATAGCTACGGCATCGTTAATCCTGAAAGATAGCATTGGGGAATCAAGCGTTTGATAAGCTGTGGGTGAAGATAAGATGTGCAACAGGCATGTCATGAGGGGGAAAAAAACCCCAACAACCCACGGGTGGTTTTTTTTGCCCTTCTTATTTTTTTAGTGAATTTTTTGTCTCTTGTTCTCGTATGCATAATGTGCAAAGAGTAACTTGTCAAAAGACGCTGGTTTTTTTATGGGCTTTATTGCAGTAGCTATAAAGTTTTGGAGAAGTCTCTTACTGTTTGTCACCCGGTTATAAGTGCCTGGATAGATACTGTGTAATAATATCACGGCACAGTATTTAACGTAGCATTATATCGCAGTGACGCATCAATATAGACGGATTCTGAAATCGGAAAGAAAAAGAAAAGTGTTTCCCCCAATATTCATCACGATATTATGAAGGCAGAGAATCTCTTTGATATGCAGTAAGCCTACATTTTAAGTATAATGTATCGGCTCAGTAGCTGAAAGCGTTTTTGGTCCATTAAAATACAGGTTTTCATAAAGTATTTGGAAAATGATGCTTTGTGTTTACAGTCAGCTTCATATCTATTACATGCCAAACTCTGTAGGAGTATCATTAATGTCAGCAGAGGAAGAGCATTTTTGAATAATTTTGATTAATGCAGCCTTTAAATGACCTTTTGAATGAATGGTATCTTAACATTAATTTTTACAGTAAGTAGTGCAAACGTAATTCCAGAGTAGGAAAATAAGATTAGGATAGTAGAACCAAAGAAGGAAACAATTTTTTATTAAGATTTGGAAAGGGTTTCCGGTCATCTGTGCACACTGTATTCATCGATAGTGTCGAAATGAGGTTTCACTTGTTCAGCTGCTTCTCAGTCCAGGGTGTTGAACGGGAGCTGATGAACATGAAGCTTAAGGTGGGATCAGCAGAAAAGGAGTCCTGCCTGTAGGCACTGCTGTGAACATACTGTGTTAA
>VYZW01024417.1:2015-13830 GCA_013401315.1 Balaeniceps rex | reverse complement strand
TTGAAATAGGCAGATTTTCAGATGACTTACAGGCGTTTAGTTTCTTTTGTTTGTGATAGAGAACTTCATCTGTCCATGCAGACTGTTCCCTTAAACGATAATCTTGCATGACTTGCATTAGTTTAGAAGAAACATTTCTTATATCCCCAGTGACACTGCTGGTTTGTAACTGTACCATGGGACCATTAACTACCATTTTCAGTATAATTACGTATTACATAATTACATATTAAAATCTGATATGAATACAAATTGGGCCTTCAGCTCAAATTGATCTGTTTTGGCTTAGCATATCAGTCCTGCTTGGTAGATAGCTGAACTCTACTCTTCTTTGTTTACAGGGATAGGTGTGGACTTGGTATGCATGGGAGAACAACCATTGCATGCTGTACCACTCTTTAAGGTAATGCATGCTTCTTTTCCCTTCTCTCTCCTCCTACTAGAAATGTTACTCATTTTGTGACTAGCTAGACACAACTAGTTGCTATGCTTCTGAAATACTATTACAGCTCCATAATCGCTGTGGACCTGGTGACTCCAGGCTGGGTGATGACTACAATATTCCACACTGGATAAACCATAGGTAGGTGAACTCTATCAGCCTTTGCTAACACTTCTGCTTTGCTTTCCTCTTTATAATCTTTTGAATTCTCTTTCTTCTTTCACTGTTTATTTCCTCTGCTCTCCTTGCAAAGCAAAGGCATATATTATAATAGTCTTGCAGAACTCATGGCGTTAATGCAACATATCAGAGATGATTTTGGCAATTTGCAGAGGAAAAGGTCTTGATCTTAAGCTCTCTTTCCAGCTGACTTAGTTCTAGCCTTTAGCTATGCTCGAAGGAAGTCAGGAAGCTAAACAAAAAATACAGTCACTTCAACCAGATTGGTTATTAGTGAAAACAAATATGTCCCAAATGAAAAGTTATGGGTAGAGAAAATGTGGGTAACATGGATAAGTGTTGGAACGGTTGCAGGAAACACTGAGGCTTAGTGTTACATTGCTTCACTCCAAGACATGGTAGGTTTCCTTTCTGCTTTCTGTTAAACATTCTGTGCCATAATACTGTCTCTTCTTTCCCGACACAAAGATCAGGGCTCATGATGAAAACTACCTCCTCAGTCTTTGTTCTGCTGTAGGGTTGTTTTTTTTTTTTCTCTCTTAATACCTCATTTTATCTGCATGCATTAATTGACTGTCCTGACCATTTACCATTCATGGGTTGCTTATACCCACTATTTTTGAGTGGCTGGAAGGCATCTGATCTTTGCCATAGATGAAAAAGGTGTTTGAAGGCTTATAAGAAAGCAGAATTTAAAAGATCCAGATGACAAGAAACAGATCTGAATGAATAGATTATTTCAAATAGGAGGAGGTTTGTAGTTTTCGAGCAGCTGACATGAGTCATTACTGTCATGTAAATTAGGGAGAGAGTTGTGTAAACTGCACAGTACTGTATAGACAGTGAAAGTGGATACCTTTCTGTAGAAAGAGGAAGTGAACTGGGGAATGCAGATGTAAGCATATTAAGAAGTCTAGACTGAGGCAGTATGTATCAAAGGCTGGTCTTTAAGGAAAGAGTAGCTTCTCACAAGTTAACCATCTGTCAGTGTTTTCCATATATTGTCTTATGCAGAGAAAGGTATCCCCTTTTCTCCATCTAATAGCTAGTTCAAATTCACGGGCTGCTTGCTGTGTAGTTAACCAACTATGTTCTATTCTTAGAAGACAGCTGAACCACCCTGTTTTTCCTTTCAGTTTCTACACATCCAAAAGCCAGCTCCTGTGTAACAGCTTCACTCCACGGATCAAGCTGGCAGGAAGGAAAGTAGGTACCTTTCTGATTTATCTTTTCTTCTTACTAGCTTGTCAGATACCTTTTCTCAGCCAAGCATCAGAATCTTCCTAGCAAGTATTCCAACAGCTGTAACTAAGTTTCTGTATTAAAAGACAGTGAAAGCAAAGCTGTAATGATTGTTGTAGGGATTGTGGATGAGGGACTAGTTTGTAGGTCTTTCCTTTCTAAGATGAAACTAGGTGAGAAATGTTTTAGCCACCATAAAAATTAGGGTTTCATTCTGTAACAAAGAACTCTGTGGAGAGGAAGAAAGGTATTGACAAAGATGTGGTTTTTACACAGGTTTATGACTGAGTATCAGTATTTAATACTTCTGAAGTGGTCTGGCTGCCTCGCTGAGTCAACAGGATAAACTTTAAGTCTGATGCTTGATCACACTGGTGGATATTTCCTTAGAACATGCTGACTGTCTCCTTTCTCTCTGTCTTTTCTCTTGCTCTCTCTCTTTTTCTTTTTCTTTTTTTTCTTTTTTTCTTTTTTTTTTTTGGTCACTTCACACTTCCTTTGTTGGACCCTCCAGCCACTGACTGAGAAAGCGAAAAATAACCGAGATGCCTGTGAGTAATTCTGTTCTGGAATGATCTACCCACTGACTCCCAAACTAACAAACAGCTGTAGTAAGACAGTGACACTTCAGCAAAAACACTACTGATGAGATGCAGGAAGGGACAATTGTTGCAGAAAACCGTCAAAACCACATAGTCGTTATCCATGATGTTAATGTGCATATATCATTTGCCTTCTTGGCAAATAACTAATATGGAGGGGTGAGTTTCTGTCCTGGCTGCTTGTCACTTGGCTAGAGGAATAGATGCGATCAGGCTGGTGTGCTAACAGTACTGTTTGTGGGCGTAGGACAGGAGGGCATTCACTGGCTTGGGATGTTGTCTGTGCTATGACCACAGAATTACAGTGGGAGAAGCCAGCATTCTTTTAATACCACCTTGTTTCAGGAAGGTGTACATTCTAAAAGTGAGGCTGTCCGTTCTTTCAAAGATGCTTTAAAATGTGCAGTTCCCTTGTGAAGGATATTGAGACATCTGTTCATACAAGGATTGATTTGTTGATTATTAATTTAATGTCTTGGATATATGGGGGAAAGATATTAGGGCCTCAGCCCTGGTTCAGAGGCACCAAGTTTGATAATTGGGCTGCTCCAGCTGTTCTGCTCATGCGACTTTTGTATGTGATTTATTTTGGAATAGATACTTTTCTTAGTGGTGAGAGTTGGGTACTTCTAACTTGCAGATCTTGAACATTCTTGAAATTAGTTCTACTGCTATATGGTTTTAATTTCAGCATTAGGGGCTCCAAAAGATGCTGAGAATGCCCTGCCTATCCAGGTAGATTATGATGGCTATGATGCCCAGGTGTTCCGATTGCCAGGCCCATCCAGAGCCCAGCGCTGTACCACTTTCAGGTAAGAGGCTTGTGAGTGTACTAGTTCTAGAGTAGCCATATTATGGTGTATTTCGTGACGCATAAAATGCTTTGAGAAATATAAGGAGAATTAAGCTCCACATGCTTACAATTGAACAAAAATTTTTATCTGTAGCTAGTATTTATGGCTGGTTGTCTGGTATTTAATGTAGTTAATAATTCCAAGTAGTTTCCCTATAGCTATGTGTTCCTAGCACTGTAGGCTCAGGTCTAGTATCTTCTAGACCACATCTAAATTACCAGCTTGGTGTGGTGTCTGTAGAATTGCATAAAGGGACAAGCATGCTCTTTTCACAGCCATTGTGCTGGAAGCATTTTAGTGTTCTGTTCTTCTATTGTATGATGCACAAAAGTATATAGTACCCACATAATCAAAACATAGTGATAGCTTCCTTGTAGTCCTCTTCTTGAGTTCACCTATTGAGTATTGAGCCTCTTACATGACTTGGGCCTGTTCAAGCCCACGTTATCCTTGATAACCCAGGAATTAATCTCTTTTTCATACCACTGGACATATCTCTTTATTTTCAGCAGGTCTGTGAGGGAGAGAGAAAGTCGTACCAGAAAGAGCTCTAGTTCCTATGACGTCTCATGCAGCCCTTCTCTGCAGAGCCGCACGCTGCCCCCAGAGGAGGTGAGGAGCCAGGCTTCTGATGACAGCTCACTGGGCAAGATCTCCAACATCCTGATGATCCCACGGCCTCATCTGCACCAGTGTGAAGTCAGCAGCTCTTTGGGCTATACCAGCACCAGAGGTCAGCCTAAGGCAGATGGGAAAGTACCTTAGGTGGGGAGAGGGGGGAAAGAGAAGATGGAAGTTTGTGTTGGCCACTGCCAGGCCAGCACAGGGGAGATGGTGCTTATATTAGCGTTCATGGTACACCTTTTCCGCAGCTCCAGCTATGGCTGAGTGTGCATTCTCCCTTTGTTATCCTTATCCAGTTCCATTCCTTTTTTTTTATTGGCTTGTCCTAAATAGAATTGTCCTGACACTGATTTGCTGTTTTCCCTTGTCTATTGCTGCCTTTGCTATTTGACTATTCTCCTGTGCCTGCCTGCAAATGTGGACATATACAAGTAACTTTTTATTATCCAGGTCACCTATAATCTGTCAAATGAGAATTGGCCTTAGTAGTGAGCCCTGGGGGACCCTGCTTATAACTTCGCTCTATGGGGATTTGTTGTCATTAAGAGTCACTTTCTGGATCCTTCCTTTTGACAATGTACTGCTGAGCTATCTTGGTGTGTTAGCAGTGCTGACAATCTCCTTTCTTTCCTTCCAGTTTGACTTTGTTCTCAGACAGTAGGTGGTATCTTCCACAAACCCAGCTAGGTAAATTGTATTCCTTCTGCAATTGCTTGATCTTCTGTAAAAATCTATCCCTGAGGGCTCTNTTTTTTTTTTTTTTGTTTTTTTTTTTTTTTTTTTTTTTCATGTCATGCTGTATGACACCTGATAGCATATTTATCCTGTTACAGGAATTGGATTTACTGGTGTGGAACTGCTATCACGCTGTACTTCACATTACATTTGCCTTTCATGTTTTCCCCTGCTGTCAGTTAATATACACTTTTTTTTTTTTTTCTGTTACTCCTTTAGTTTGAAGGATAGTCTTGTGACCCAGCTGAAGGTGTGCAACTGGTTGGGGATGTGTGTGGAATAGGACCGTCAGGGAGGGAAGAATCAGAGTAATTAAGGTTTTTCACATGTTCTGGTTGGCACTATAGAATGGTAAATGAGACCCTTCCTTCTCTTTGGGATTTCCATGTTGTTAAACAGAGTAATTGCTACTTAGTCATCTGGTTTATTTCTCTCTCCTATTTCTAAATAACTGCACTTCTGTTGTACGTTGAATAGTAATGACTAACTGCTAGCTTGCTGAGATCATGTCCCATGTCTTCTTGAAGTAATCCCTTATTTCAGTGGTCAAATCTGAATGTTACAAAAAAGGCCTGTGTTGCTCAGTTGTAGTTGTCTTTGGTATGTCTTTGGTATGTCTTTGGTACTCATCCTGAAGCTTCTGGTTTTTCAGCCTTTTGATTTCTCAGGAATTCTCAAAGCTCTGAGTAATTCTTCATAGTTGACTTAGCAAGTGGCTTCTTTATGGCTTCATTTAGTACAAAGTGACACAGTATAGAGCAATGCTGTAATGGCAGATGAAATAATATTCTTTCTTGTCTGGATTCTTGTTTATGTTGTAACTTGCAGACTGGATTGAAATTGCTTTCAGCTTCTCTCCCTGCCTACTCCTCAGCTCTCCTTACTCCCACTTACCCTAGGGAATCTTTATATCCCTAAACAATTCATTCTCTTTTGCTTGGCTTCTGCATGATCTCACACTGACTTTAAGTTGTGTTTTCTAGATGTCCTTGAGAACATGCTGGAGTCTCAGCAACGTGACTCCAGTGCCCCTGGGAGGTTCCATGTTGGCAGCGCAGAATCCATGCTGCACGTTCGGCCTGGGGGATATACACCCCAGCGAGCACTGATAAACCCGTTTGCACCATCCCGCATGCCCATGAAACTTACATCTAACAGGAGGCGCTGGATGCACACTTTTCCTGTGGGTAGGTCTGTTTCATAGCATATTAGATTGCTGTTACTTTTTCCTTGTCCAAGCGTTAACACAACAAAAGAACCAATGTGAACTCCGGCATCTTGAAGTACTCTGCACTGTAATAGAGGCTGAACTAAGTGTATAGGCTTGGTAAATCAGAGATCCTCTTTTTGAAAATATTACCATCTATTGGCAAACTTGCAGCATCAGGTACTGTGGAAGAATCTTATAGTAGATGGAGGCTGTTAAAGTGAATCATAACTATAATTTGTGTTGACTTTCAGATACAGAATTGTTCTCACATTTGTTTAGCGCCTTGTAAGTAGGCCCTCCAAAATGTTTAAAAGAATATTCTGCTTCGCTGGCTTCAAGAAGATGCCAGAGGTTCAAGTCTTTGAAGATTTCATAAACATGTTTTCTTCATTTCCATTAGTTAGCATTGCCTGTGGTGTTGACAAAAGGAGGGTACAAGCAACTGAGGAATCAATGCAGATGTGATTAATCATCAAACTGTAACTGTGTAGGTCCGTCAGGAGAAGCTATCCAGATCCATCATCAAACCCGTCAGAATATGGCAGAAATGCAGGGCAATGGGCAGCAGGATTTGACACATTCCTCTGCTGAGCTGCTGGAGCTGGCTTACCATGAGGCAACTGGCAGGTGACGTCCTTATGATGAATCTGCATAGACTTCGCATGAATGTCCCTTTTCCTTAGAATAGTATATATGTTACAGTAAGGCAGTTATAGGTTGTGATGTTTAAGTTTAATAATGTGTTGTTTCAGTGCCCTATATGCAGGATATACTTTTATTTTGAGATATAAAGCTCTTTTGGCAAGGCGGGAGATGGTTTACCTCCCCTAATTTGGGGAAGGTGGTAGTTTATCACAGAGAGTTTGCAGCACACAAGTAATGCAATGTGTAATTCATGGAATTGTTCAAAATTGCCTTATAAAAGCCTGTGTCTTTAATTCTTGACTTATTATCTCAATGGCTGTGACCTTCGTCTCAGAACAGCACATTTTTTTAGCACAGGGCATAGCTTTGCCTCACAGTAACTGTTGAGGAATTTTGGTGCTGTCAGTTCAGCCCTGTCGTCCCCACGTAAGAAATACAGCTATCATAAACATCAGGGACGGACTGCAAATGAAAGTACCTGTGTTCGTAAACTAGTTTTCTTTTAAAAAACAAGCTTTGGTCAGTGTTGGGAGCTTATATTGATTGTTGGCTCTGAGAAGTGAAAAAGATCCCAGTGTTACTGGATGTGGCATGGTTGTGGGGAAGCTGTTTTTACAGTGAGAGAAATTAGATTGTTCACTTCACCTAGGCCATTTTTCAAGCTGCACACTTGTTATCCAGTCTCCAGATATTGTCTTACCCACTTTTTTATCTGATTTTTTTTTTTTATTAACAACATTTTGTCCATGTTTTTCATTCATTATTAAATGTTGTTTACCAAAAACATTTTGGTAGCTTAGGCAACTTTAGAATTGCCAATAAGTTTGTCTCTTTCATCATTAACTTTGGTATCTTTCCTGCTATGTGTTTCTTTCCTCTTGCATGCTTATAGAAATTCATTTTACATATTGTTTCTGGATGTCCAGGGTGAGTGAGGACACTGCTGGTACCCTCTGCCTTTTTCATCATTTTTTTTTTTCCTTGCTATCTTCAAGCAGTCCTTCAGGAAATTGCACTGTCTAATTAGTCTTTCATGCCTTTTTTTTTTTACTTTCATAGGGAAATTGTTGTCCTATCTTACACTTTGTATTGTCCTTTAGAATACTCTAATCTCTTTCTGTGTTGCATAATTTTAATATGACATCATCCTCACCAATTCTGTTCCCTAGTTTGACTTAAACAAAAAAAAATTGCCTTTTTATTACTTCGTAAGTACATCCTAGTGTGCTAAAGTATCTTGTCATTAACGCCAATCTCTTGTGTCATATTCTTGACAATTCTTATTCTTGATCTCTTTGTGGTCTCTGTGGATGACGTACTTATCGAAAGCAATTTTCTCAGTCTGGAATATTGGTTTTATAGCCCGTTAAATCAGATCTGCAAGTAACTAGCTAAGTTTTATTTCTCTCCTGGGAGCTATATGAGTAGCTGGTTTTCCACTGTCCTGCAAAGATGGGGCATTGGTTATTGCTAGAGGCAAAGAACAAACAGTATGGACAGATACAGAATATTGTTACAGCCTTCTCTGTGCTGCTTTTGTGCCTGTCACCATCTCTGCAAACATCATTAAGAGCATGGTTTCACCACTTGCTCAGCTGCGACGGCAGGCTGATTACCTGTTATTTGTTATATCAGCTCTTGTTAAAAGCAAGGAATGGCGTGAGTGAGGAAAGTTTGTGTAATACAGGGTATTTTGTTTTTCTCCAGACATATCAGCTCTCGGCATCCAGGTGACAGTGCCTCTTTCCTGAGCTTCAGCGGAACAGAAGAGTACTCTAATGGTCTGGCTGGAAGCAACAGTGCAGGTAACAAAGTAATGATAGAGCATGGAGTTGGGAGAGAAAGCCCTTCCTTATTAGCAGTGACAAAGTAATAGAGCCAGAAGTCATGGAAGGTGGGTGGACCAGGCATTACAAAGTAGAAAGAATCAATAATGGAAAAACAGTTTTCAACTTTGAGTGGTCTGTTAATGTTCTTACTTGGACTTTTTGGGGTATGGTAGTTTTTTGGGTTGGTTTGTTGGTTTCCAGGGTTTTTTTTGTTTTTGTTTAATGTGTCTTTACTTCTCTAGGTATGTCTTATAAACTTTAGTATAGAAAGATGCTCATTGTTGGCATGCGATAAGCTCTCAGGCAGTTGCTTAGCACTGACTTCCAGACACAAAAAAATAACTAAATATGCACTGGTTTTGTTCAGAACTTTTTTTCCTGGATGGGGTTGCCTTAAGGTGTCACCCTTTGGGTTAAGAAACTTGTTTGAATATATGTATTTTACATATACAAGCTAATGGAAAGAATAAAGTTTGGTCATATTTAGGTTTTGAGAGAAGCTGTAAAAAAGCAGGTTTATTTTGTGTGGTAAGTTCTGGGATTCAGTGTTTCTAGCATTTCTCGTCATTATCTACAAATGCACTTTCTCCAGATTTTAGGCACTTTGAACATGGTGCTGCTTATACTAAATGTTATTCACACAGCCCAAAATATTTCATTTTTGAGAGAAGACACATATCTGTACTTTCAGTTGAAGATTAGCACTGTCTTTCTTACCTTACCCAGACACATGAATTAGTGGAAATTTTCAACATTTCTTTTGAATCCTTTAAGTGGAACAGCATGCCACACTAAGCATTCTGTTGTGTTGTCTGTTTTTTTGCAACCTACCTTCTGATTTTGTGGACATGCTTTTTAGATAGGCACATGAAAAAGAAATTGATCTTTTGGACTATAGCATTCAAGACTTCTGTTCTTTTTTCAAAACCAATTTAAAGATTATTTTTAAAAAATCATTTGGATGAAAACAATTATGTTTTCCCCTATGCTCATACCTTGAAGAGCCATGAAGAAGTTAGCAGACTTAATTTTCTTGTGTCCCTCTTGTCTTGTGTTCATGTAGTCGCATTAAAAGTTATTTTGTTCTGTTGTTTCCTTCTGTGGATTTCATCTGAATACATTTCATTTTCTTGCTTTACTTTTTTTTTTCCTGCCTTCCAGATAGACTTTGTTTGTTCTTTCAATTGCTAAACTGCATTTCAGCTGCTGGATACAATTTGCACAACGTAGATGCAGAGCACATCGTGGCAATGAACATGCTTGCATTTTATAGAAGTCTTTTGTGTCTGTAGATTGGATATAAATCATGTATGTGGTGGAATTTAATCTGTGTCTGTCTCTGTAAAAGTCGTTATGAGCACCTTCCCTGACTAAACACCCTCAGCCATCTGTAGCTGCCACACTGACTCAGTGATTTGACTTACGTTTCTCCGTTATGGTTTGAGTCACGTATGAAAGGAAACAGTTCTTTTTTTTTATTTCCAAAAATATGATTTGTCAGTGAGCCTGGTTCTCCTCTGCTGCCCACAGCATGTTTTGCTGCAACATGGGCTTCACAGTGAAAAATCGCTCCATCTATTTACATTGACATTCAGTATGTTGTCTCTATTGTCCAGCAGATGGTAGATGATAGTTCAGAGCAAATAAATCTTGTTGCAATTCCCTAACTAGATGGCAGATGGCATCAGTGGAGTTGGTGAAAGATGAATGCCAATTTGAGCCAGCTCCTCTATTGACTGGCATCATCACGGAAGCAGATAACCATCCTTTCTGTTAGTAACTGCTATTTAGAGTATCAGCTATGATGTTGATATCAATTTCCTGGATAAATCTACATAAACTAGTTGTATAAAAATGGCTCCTTTTAAACGTTTGGAGGCTTCCTGAAATTTGTATTTTGATAAATGCCTTTTAAGCCAGCAATTTTTCTTGTCTCCTTAGCTGCTCGTTTCCTCTCGTGTGCCACAACAGCTGTTTATGCAGCTACGTGGTGAACCAGCTCAGGGAACTGATCCAAATGAAGAGTAACTGGGGTTTTTCTTTGCTGCGTGGATTGTTTCACTGTAACTACACAAATATTGGTGCAAATAACAGCAGACAGATGTGAAATGGGGACTAGGAAGAACTGGTCAAGGGGTACCATAGCATCATGTTGGCTTACTGTTCAGTGAGCTGTAGTTTTAGCATCTGTTTTCCAGGTTAATAGGCTGCTTAGAACAAATCCATTTGACAGTGAAAAAAATCATAGTGTCTTAAGTCCAAGTCAAAACTTAAATATAAATTTTCATTAGTCTTTAAGTGCCTTATTAGTCTTTATTTAGGTTAGTATAAACTGAATAAACTGACTTTTGATCAAAAATTGAGCATCTCTTCAATAGCTATCATTTTATGTCCTTTCACAATGAATAAAAACTTCCTTACTATTCTTTCTTAGTGAAGTATGGACCAAGGTATATCTTACAGGTTGAAACATAATGGAATTTGCTGCCTTTTCAGAACATGGTAGCTTTAAACAGTCTGTAATTAATATATTGGATCTTTTTAGGGGCACTGAAAGCTTAATTAATATTTATCAATTAATATTTTTTAGCCTGGCAAAGGATAAAAAGGTAGTTTGTATTTGCTGAATCAAGAAGATCAACTGTTTGTTTTGTTTCCTCCCCGCCCCCTGGCAGAGGGGTGAAATGTATACTGGTACTTTATGCCTAAAAATGTTGGAATTGGAGTAAATCTGTGTCATGATTTTCATAAAATACTTAGACTCTTTAGAGTCTTAAATAATTGGAATCTTATATATAGGTTCTCTTCTCCCACCAGGTGGAAGTCTGTTATAATTTCCTTTCTTGCTGCTCCTGTGTTTTATGAAATTCTTCATCTTAACTTATCCCTTGTTCATAGAATGAGAAAACCAGTAAAAAAGATTGTGGTTTTGAGTATTGAATGTATTTAAAAGTACTTAGCTGCTGAGACCTTGAGATTAGCAAGCTAAATCATTACAGGTGACTCTTCTTTTTTTGTTATTTGCTTTTTTTATGGCATCTACTTTTCAAGATGTGTTTCACCATTTTGGGGAGGTTGGTTTTGCTTGCTTTTTAGCTACTGAACACTTCTAATGAGATGTTTGAATTTCATCCAAGATGTCTTTTTTTTTTCCTCATTAGTTGGCTTTGTGTATTTTTCTGCTGTGCAGAACCCCGAGTTCTTTCCAAGGAGAGAAATGCTGTATTCTTAAAACCTTTGCATGCTTTTGATTTATTTTTATTTGAAATGAAAGTGAAGTGCATAATTGCTTAAAATAAAATACATTTTTCTTTCTTGTAGGGATGAACCTCAAAACTCAGAACAAGGATTCCTTGGAAGATGCTGTCTCTAACTCTCCAGATCCAAGTAAGCAGGAGAAAGGTTTGGAAAAGAGTTTGTATGAGTGGGAAGATAGGGAGGGAAAGGGTATG